>JBAGKK010036634.1:0-29156 GCA_037177015.1 Euceroptres primus | reverse complement strand
TTTTAAAATAGGATTGCCGAATATTTTTTATACCCCGTCGGTAATTCGTGACATCATAATGTATCACACCCCCTTAAAGCCGATGCAAATAAAATTCCCTAGCAGCATGATAGTCGGATCTGTATCATGTATCATCAAATATGACCATAATCTGTAATATTTAATATGTGCCACTGTTAGAAATTTCTATGGCAATTTTCGGACACGTGAGATTGAAGCTTTATGCAGTTACCGTTTCTGAAATTTTAGTTCCAGTTTGGTAAATTTCAGTTACAATTTGGTAAATTTAAGAAAAAATAGGAAAATTCAGTTACAGGTATCTGAAAATTTAGTTACATTTTGGTAATTTTACGATACTTGTAACTGAAAATTCTGAAACCTGTAACTGGAAATTCTGAAACTTGTAACTTAAAATTCCGAAACTGTAGCAGAAAAAATTTTATTTTCAGGTAACTGAAGCTTTATACAGCTACATGCAACTGAAAATTTAGTTACAATTTGCCAAATTTTAGATAAATTAAAAAAATGAAAAATTAGGAAAATTCAGTTACCGAAACTGAAATTTAAGTCCAATTCATGAAAATTCAGTTACAGTATGGTAAATTTCAATTACAATTTGGTAATTTTTAGATACGTTTTCTGAAAAGAAGTTTTATACAAATTTCTGTTACTTTCGTAACCTAAAAGTTCCGGAAATTTACGAACATTTCTAACAGTGTGTTGTATGTTTAATCTTGACCTTTTTTATATTGAGTAGTGCACCAATCATGAAAATGAAGGTCAAAAGAAAAGATGCAATAATTCTTTTTGAAACGTTTCGGTCACTGTTTGGGCCCTTATCAGTCAAAAAAACATTTATTAGATCTGTAAAAAACATACAAAGAAGGTAGAAAAAATGTATAATAAAATAAAAAATAACAGATGATAATAATAATAAAAGATAATAATACCAGCACTGGATTTATCTTCGTATTTTAATTTATACCAGGTATATTGTTTTTCCTATTGACCTTCCGCTTTTTCACTGTTATCAATACTTATTTCTAGTCATAAAGATTTAAAATTAAGGGTGTTTTTTATGAAACAACCTTTCTTCTACTTATTTTATTCTTGAGTTTTTTTACGAAATATTGTCAACTTTTATAATATATTTTTTTTTTATTTTGTTATACATTTTTTCTACCTTCTTTGTATTTTTCTTACAGATCGAATATATATTTTATTTTGACTGATGAGGGTCGAAAAAGTGTTCGAAACTTTTCAAAAAGAATTCTCGCATCTTTTCTTTTGACCTTAATTTCCATGACTGGTGCTTCACTACTTAATATTTAATATGCACCATGTGTACATTAGGGTGATCCAAAATTTTTTTTCTTCGAATTTTCATGCTCTCACCCCACAAATTTGTTCAAATCCACAAAAAAATAAATGCCTTTTTTTGAAAAAAAATAAATGCCTTTTTTTTGAAAAAAATAAATACCTTTTTTTGGAAAAAAATGATATTTAGAAATTCCGCAAGCCCCATGAAGATTAACACGTACTTCCCATAAGAAAAAAATACGTTTTTGTAAATTTTATTCAAAATCGTTAATATTACATGAATCGAGTTTAACCTTAACATTTCTCGTCACGATTAGCCATAGAATACGAATCAGCAATTACTTTTTAAATATCACCCCCATAAGTCTGTTTTATAGAGTCCCAAAAAAACCCCATAAGTGAAAAATTGGGTTTTGCGAGTTTTTGGCGTTAATTATGATTCTTTTGCGGTTTTTTAATACCAATTGCATCTAATACATAAAATATTACTTTATACTGATAATTAGATGTTTACATAAATTGTTTAAACGATTTAATATTGTTTACAGTAATTTTCTCTTAGAATAGAGTTAGAAAATAGCGGTTTTTTTCCGAATTTTTCACCATTTTTCCAACTTTTCAGTTAGAGCGAGGCAATAATCAATTAAAGTTAATCGAAATAATTTTTGAAACAATTTATTATTATTTATAACAATAATCTTAGAGTAATGATAGAAAGTTGCGGTTTTTTCTAAATTTTTCTACTTTTTGTCCACTTATCAATTAGAGTGAGGTAATAATTAATTCAAGGTAACAAAAATAATTGTTTAAATAAATTATTATTATTTTTAAAGATATTCTCTTTGAATAATGCTAGAAAGTTGTAGTTTTTTCTTAAATTTTCAACTTATTTTCCACTTTTCATTTAGAGTGAGGTAGCAAATTGGCAAACATAATTGTTTAAACAAATTATTACATATTATCATATATTACTTATACTACTTATATATTTATTATATATTATGTATTTCCTATATTAATGTTAGATAGTTTGAGGTTTTTTTCTGAAATTATTAACTTTTTATCCACTTTTCACTTAGTCAGGTAATAATTAATGCAAGTTAACAATCATAATTGTTTAAACAATTTTTGATTAATTATAACAATATTCGCTTAGAATAATGCTAGAAAGTTGCAGTTTTTTCTAATCTATCTTTTGTCTACTGTTTAATTAGAGTGCGGTAATAATTATTTCGAGTCAACTATATAATTGTTTAAACAATTTATTATTATTTTTATTGATATTCTCTTTGAATAATGCTAGAAAGTTGCGGTTTTTTTCTGAAATATTCAACTTGTTGTCTACTTTTTACTTAGAGTGAGTTAATAATTAATGCAATTTCACAAACATAATTATTTTAAAAACTGATTATTGTTTATAACCGTCTTCTTTTAGAGTAATGCTAGAAACTATTTATGTTTCGGAAAAAAACTACGACCATCTAACTCTATTCTACGAGAATATTGCTGTAAATAATAATAAATTGTTTAGACAATTTATTAAAACATCTAATTGGCAGAAGAAAAAATCATAATTAGCGTCAAAAACTCACAAAACCCTATTTTTCACTTATGGAGTTTTTTGGGACCCTATAAACCAAACATATGGGGGTGATATTTAAAATTTAATTGTTGATTCGTATTTTATGACTAATTGTGAAGAGAATTGTTCAATTTCAACTCCACCTAATTATGAACAAAATTTACAGAAACGTTTTTTTTTCTTACGGGAAATACGTGTTAAACTTCATGGGGCTTGCGGAACCTCTAAATATCATTTCTTTTTTTTTAAAAAGGCATTCGTGACAAAAAATGTGGCATCCACATTTTTTGTGGATTCGAACAAATTTTGAGGGTGAGAGCATGAACATTCAAAGAAAAAAATCTGTACCACCCTAATGTACATTCAGTGTGCCGGAGTCGCAAAATTCGGAAAAGTGACTTTATTATGGAGGGCTATGCATGAAGTTTATTTATTTATTATTTATTTACTTATTCCTAAGGAGTTTTTTTATGAAACTCATTCATGTTACAGCTGGGAAGTTGAAATTCGTCGAATTCTCATTTTGAGAATCTTGACGAATGAGCTGCAACAAAATTTTATTCCAGATCATTTTGAACCTTTTCGGTTCATCTTGAACTCACGTTTTTTCTGTGATATTATTTTATAAAATAAAATCTGTATCACAATGGACATTAATGCTCCTGTATGTCTTTTATCATTCCCCAAAATTACGGAACGATACATTTATTTTATTAATATTTATTATGTTAATGAATGTAACATAAGTTTAATACAATGTAAATATAATTTTAATATATTGTAAATATAATGTACGAATGTAATATGAATATATTACCGTACATATAATGAATGCATCGATTCGTCATTTTGCTAAGTGATAAAAAAAGACATAAGGAATTTAGTTCTCAAAATTACTTATTTCAGCTTGCCCCATTTCAAAAGTTAGTATAAAATAGCAATAGCAATAAATAGCCTTGTTGATTGACAAAAATCGATTCAATTGTCGCCACTAGTTCCGAAGAAAAGTGTACCGGAAATTTTAAATCCGGTACAATTATAGACTTGTCGAATTCAACCAACTATAAAATGAATCAAAGCGACAGAATCGCCAGATATTTTTTATTTAACCCAAAAAACAAGAAGTTTTCAACCGTGCATACGATTTTTCTCAAAAATAAATTCTATACATAAATTCCAAATTGTATTAAACTATATGCTCGAATAATAATAAGATTAGAAACGATTAATTTAAGTGCCCCTTTTTATTTAATAACTGGAAATATCCCAATTATTCCTTTTATACTTTTCTTCCAAAAGTAAAAAATAAATAAACAAATAAAACTTAAGTGAAATCAATATGTAGGGCAATCAAGGATTCTGACTTAAATTCGATGTGAAAATAATACACGAAGCAGAGATAATAAAAGGAAATTTACTGAACAGTTCAGTTTCGTATGTCGTTCGTGCAAGTTATTGTGCTAAGAAGAAATCTGATTGGTGGATTTAGAAGGAAGAAATTGGTCCCTTAGAGACCTTTCCAAGAGGTTCCAATCCCTCTTTATGTCCGCAAGTATATCTTTCAGTTACTTCACTGTCCGCAGTCGAGCTTTTACTCTACATTTTTCTCACACCCTATTTACTTCTCACCGCCTTTCCGGCTCAGGGATTGTCAGCAGAAAAATGGTTTTTCTTTACGAACGAAAGATTTCAAGTCATCTGAAGTCGAAGATCAAAGGATTTGTACGTCTTTAAATCTCCTCATTTTCAAAAATCTTCAATTCAACATGATGGGAAATCGATTTTCTCATTACTGCCCTTGTCATTTTAAAAAAGGGTATCTTCCTTGCAGAATTTGATAAAAAAGAATGTATATTACAATATTTCCACCATTCTGATCAGAATAAATCGTCATAACAATATCTTATCCAATTCCAGGTTATCACAATTTAAAACAGAAAAAATGTATTTTTTATACGAGTTATTTATTGTAGATTGAAATGATATCAAAATAGTACCAAGATCAAGATTGTATCAAATTGTATCCAAATGGTTCGCAATAAAAAATTATCCTTGCCTGTTTCTTTTACAAGCTTAAAAAAGCATGGAACGAAAATGTCGATCATTAATAAATTTTGATTCAAAAGTGAAGTTCAAATTAGATACATGTGTATTCTGTTTCTAAATTTTGTCAAGTGTCAATTTGATTTTGACAAAAAAAAGGTTATTGTTGGTTTTTATATCGTGAGGGGTTTTTCATTTTCTACTATGGCTTAATAGAGGGGGTTTAACAGGTGTTACAAACTAATAGGTATTAATAAGGTGATTAATAAAGATTTATATTTGTACTTAGGATTCATTTGTACTACTGAATATCTGATCAAAAATTTGTTAAACTAGTTATTTTATACATTATCTTTCCCTGTCCTGAACTAAACTTTCTTTAAAGGAATCGTCTGACCAAAAATTGCTTATATCACTGCACTGATTCCTTCGATTTATATTTTATAAACTTTTCTCTGCCTTATTATTCTTCAGGAGCAATTTCTGTTCTATACAAGTTCTCTCCTTTTTGTAAATGATTTTTCTATTAGATTACGCACTTGAGAAGAGACTGAAAAGTCTCACTTGACACTTGACTGAAAAGTGTCTCTAATACTGTTTCTCGAATCAAAATTGGTTTATACTACTGGCTTTTAATTAATTTTATATTTATTAATATTTTATACATTTTTCTGGACCTCAAAGTTATTTCGAAATCATTTTGGCCTTTAGAAGCTCCATTGAAGGGAATTGTCTGACCAAAACCTATTTATACTACTGAATATGACCAAAACTTGCCTAAATTACTTATTTTATACATTCTCTTTTCTTCTAAGCGCACATGATGCCTACTTGGATTCATTTTTAAAATTAACTTTTGTTCTCAAAAAATAATTTCTAAAATCTAGGATATTTTATTGTATAATTATGTTATTTATTGGCAAAAATGGCTAGTTTTTTCCGGAACGGATCTAAAAAGCGGATCAAAACCAAAATTGGTCATATATACAGTACCGAAGAGAATTATAAGACCACCTGTTTTGTGTTAGTTGCATAAAATCAGACAATTTTGATAAAAAATTTTTTGCTGAATGTAGCATAAAAGTTATCAAAATTCTGCGTCCAATGTGTTGAAGTATTTTTGCCCATTTTTTTCATATAATATTGCAAAACAAGTTAAAATTTCAATATTTTTTAAAATTTAGAATAACTCCTGAAATAATTGATACTTTTTAGTGTGCTTGGGCTTTTTTAAAGGATAAGTTAACGTAGAGTATTATGACTATTGTGACAAGAAAATCCTAATATTTTTTCCTGGACTTTGCCAAAGCCTAAACTTGAAACAAAAAGATCGTAAAAATTCAAACTTGTAAAATCATTTATAAAAAAGATATTAAAAATAATTATACTACCCATCGTAAGAAAACTTAGTTAATTATATTACTATTAATTATTACTAATTATCACTTTCATTATTTTTTTAAAATGCTTTTCTCGAGTGTAAGAATGTTTTTGATTTTCATGAATTTCTTGTTTTAAGTTTAGACTTTGACAAAATCCAAAAAAATTTTACTAGGATGTTTCTGATACAATAGTAATATTTTATGTTAATTTATCTTTAAAATGAACCCAATAACACTTAAAAATGTTCACTATTTCAGAAGTTATTCAAAATTTAAGGAAACTTTGGAATTTGGACTTTTTTGACAATATCTTCTTAAGAAATTCAAAAAAACACTTCATCTTGAAGTCATTAGACGCAAAGTTTTGACACCTTTTGAACTATTTTGAAGAAAAAAATTTACTTGTGTATTATCAAAATTATCTGATTTTATGCAACTAACAAGAAAAACAGGTGGTCCCACAATTCTGACTGGTAATATATTGTGTATTTTCTTACAGAATTGACAAAATAACTTCACCTTGCGCTTATTTAACGCAGAATTTTGATAACTTTTTCTTATTTTGAGGAAAAAATTTTCGATTATAAAGAATTAGAAAAATTTATGGGCATTATTTCTCAATTGCCTCAACCCTAAAAATCGATCGGTCTAAAACTTGGGTAAAGTGCAGTCCAATTGAATGGTAGTTTATGGGAAACAAATTTCGTCGTTGAGTCACGTATTTATCTAAAGTGAGGAGGTGTAATTTTTTATTTTTATACGGATACTATCTATTTCGATGATTTATAACTCTGTTAATTTCAATAAAATCAATTTTTTCTTTCCACACTTTGGATAGTATTTTTCACGCCATTTCCATTGACCATACGCATTTTTTGAAAAAATAAGTATTTAACCTTCAAAAATCAAGCTCAAAAATAAATTTGACTTTCTTCGAATTTGGGTTATTTTTTTCTTGTTTTTTGCTAGAAAGAAAGCTTAGGTTGTTTCTTTTAAACACCTGGAGGTTAAAAAGTGGGCACATTGATATTTATCTTTGAAAATAAGCGTTGTGTAAGTTTCCTGCGGTTATTTTTTAAAAATGTTTTATGACTCATTTAAAATCAATAAAAAATATATTCTCACCAAAACTTTGATAGAGTTTTTCATACAGTTTCTTCTGATCATAAGAATTTTTCGAAAAAATAAATTTTTGACCTTCAAAAATGAAAAAGCATTTGTTGAAGAAATAATTGTTTTAACCTTCATTTTTGAAGGTTAGAGCCGTTAGGGGCCGTACATAAATTGTGTAAGATTTTTGGGTAGGTGGCTGTGCTTAACATTTTTATATGCTCTCTTACTTGGGAGGGTACATGGTCAAAAAGTTTCCTTGCGTAAGATTTTTTCAGCACTAAAAGTCACTGAGAATCAGATGGATTTATAGTAATATAACTTCTTGAAAAAAATTTTCTTGGAAAAAATTACGTAAGATAGGGTGGGTTTAAAAAAGGTTTAAAACTTATGAACCCTTCCAGACGTAGGTACGTGGACCAAAATTTAAAAAAAAACCCTTACATAATTTATGAACGGCCCCTTAATGAAAAACGTGAAAAACGTATCCTATGGAAACTGTAGCGAGAATATTTTTTAATGAACGGCCCCTTAATGAAAAACATGAAAAACGTATCCTATGGAAACTGTAGCGAGAAAATTTTTTTATTGATTTCAAAAGTGTCATAAGTCATTGAAAAAAATAATAGCGGCAAAAAACGCACACAAGGCCTATTTTTAAAAATAAATAACAATCTGCCCATTTTGTAACCTATAGGTATTTAAAGGCAACAACCAAAGCTTTCGTTCTAGACAAAGAAAAAGAAAAAAAAGTCAAATTTATTTTTGATTTTGATTTTGCTTTATTAATGGAAAGGTCGAGAAAAGCCCTATCGAAATTGTGTTAGAGAGAAGAAATTGATTTTACTGATAATAACAGTAGGGTGGACCGAAATTTTTTTCGTTTCTCGATCAGGATAGAAAAAATCTTATTATATATATGAAAATTGATTTCTGTGAGTTTTAACAGATTTTTAAAACGATATCTTCCGTTAGCAGAAATGATTTGAAGTTTGAAAGGTCAAAAAAAGTGATTTTTCTACATATTTCAATGCTGCTTCTACAGTTATCTTCGAAATCATTTCCCCCTCTACAAATTCGTTCATCGTAATATGCCATATAATTTTTAAAAACACTTGTTGAAGAAAAAAATTCTGGTGATAAATACACTTACGTAAAGTCAAAATTTTACTTAAAAACTCGTATTTTAAGGTAAACTAAAGTGGTCAAAAGACGTAAAAAATTTTTTCTTGAATTATACTTTTTACAGGTCTTTTATAACATAATCACATAAAAATCGAAGAGGACACATCAAAATATTTAACCCTCCGTTAGACGCATCCCTAAAACTTCCTAGTTTAGACGCCATGTGCCTGACAGGCCATCTGTATTCACTCGAGAAGGACATCAGAAATAATTGTTATAGAAAGTTATCTTAAAGTTTTTTGGGTCGCTAATTACGATTCTGATGTTAAAATTGCAAAATTCAAAATAGTGGATCCAATAGGGCGACTGTTGAAAGGCAAAATCGCAGAATTAGCGATTTTTCCTCAACTTGTCTGAAACCTGATGTACGGGAGTTTTTGGGGTCGCTTACGATTCTGACGTTAGAATTGCAAAACTTAAAATGGTGAATCAAATATGGCGACTATTGAAAGGCATTATCACCGAATTTGCGGTTTTTTTTTAATTGCACAAAATATAGGGGTTTTTGACGTTAAAAAAATTGTGGATTTATGGCGACTATTATGGTCTAAATTCGCGATTTTTTTGGAATGAGATAAGTTTTCGAAAATACCGTCCGCCATATTGCATCCGTCATTATGTTTTTTGTAAAAATGACGACAAATATGTTATCATCGACTCATGAAACTCCAGTATGACGATTGGCATCGAAATCGAATAAGTTTTTTTTACAAGTATTCGCCATATTGCATCCGCTATTTTGTTTTTTTGTGGAATCGACATAAAATTCGTTATCGGCAACCCAAAAAACCCCTGAGAGTAAAATGTTAAGTTTCAATTATGAAAGCTACTCTTTTTGCTAATTTGTTGACGACTTGATCCGCTTGGGTGCAGGGAACCTAGCAGGTTTGAAGGATTACAGTCACGTTTTACCTAGTCTGCCAAAAAATTGATTCGAGGGTTTCGAAAGAGCTTATATTGATTAACGAATACTAAAAAGGTCAAGCCCTTGTGCGCTCTATAGTAGGAGAGATAAGCGAAAACAGCTTGAGGTGGCCTGTCAGGCCGGTTGCGTCTAATGGAGGGTTAAAAATGCGACTTTAATGCGTTAAAAAGTAAAAAAATATTTTTCATGATTATCGAATTATTGTGTTGTGAGCGATTTCTGCAAAAGTTTTTTGTAAATTAAATTAGTTTTTCTCCCCGTTTACAATAATACGAGACTACTAACCCCTTTGCAGAATTTCAGACTCTTTTTCGTCGGGTGTACCATTTAGTTTAACCCTTCTATTTATATGGTTACGGCTGTGAATTCATTCCCATTTAGCTACGGTATTTTATTCTTGGTTAATTTATGTTTATCATTATCTTGGTTAATTTATCAATAACATGATATTTCTTCACTAATTTGCAGCAAACTAACGCTACTAATACTTGTTTAATGATAGATAATAATAATTATTAATTATAAATCATTAGTAATAATTGTTTTTCCTAACAAAATAAAACCAAGTAGGAGATACTACCCTAGAGTAGATCACTAAAATTTGTACTTTTTAGCAAATTGAGAAAAGTAATTTACAGTGTGGAAAACGTCAACTTTACATTTAACTATTTCCATACGAAAATAATTCATAAATATTGTGGGAAGTTAGATCGAGACAAATACTCGTGCAACTCGTACGTAATTGTGTAAAGTATATTATACTTCCAAGTCCAATCTTTCTTGTGGTAAAAAAGAAAATTATCTTACAACTTTCCCACTATTTATGAATTATTTCCGTATGGAAATAGTTAAATGTAAAGGTGACGTTTTCCATTCTGTAAATTACTTTTTTTACTTTTCTAAAAAGTATAACTTTTAGTGATATATTCTAAGGGTAGTATCTCCTACTTGATTCTATTTTGTAATGGAAAAACAATAGTTACTAATAATTTAAAAATGTATAATTATTATTTATTATTAAACAAGTATTAGTAGCGTTGTTTTTCAGCAAATTATTAAAGAAACATCAATAAAATACCGTACATTATTAAAGAAACGTCAATAAAATACCTTACCTAAACTGGAATTAATCCACAGCCGAAACCATATAAATAGAAGGGTTAAACTAAATGGCACACCCGACGAAAAAGAATCTGAATTTCAGCAAAGGGGTTAGTTGTCTCGTATTATTGTGAATAGAGAGAAAAGACTAATTTGATTTACAAAAAACTCTTGAAGAAATCACTCACAGCACAATAATTCGATAATCATGAAAAATATTTTTTACTCTTTGCAGCACTAAAGTCGTATTTTTAAATATTTTGATGTACCCTCTTAGATTTTTATGTGCCTTTATGTTATAAAAGAACTATAAAAAGGATAATTGGAAAAAAATTTTGCGTCTTTTAATCACTTTAGTTTACCTTAATATACTAGTTTTTAAGTAAAATTGCGACTTTACGTAAGTGCATTTACCACCAGATTATTTTTCCTTCAACAAATTTTTTTTTAAAATCATATGGCATATTGCGATGAACGAATTTGTACAGGAGGAAATAATTTCGAAGATAGCTGTAGAAGCAGTATTGAAATATGTCGAAAAAATTACTCTTCTCGAAATTTCAAACTTCAAATCATTTCTGCTAACGGAAGATATCTTTTTAAAAATCTGTAAAAAATCACAGAAATCTATTTTTATGTATAGAATAAGATTTTTCCTATCCAGGTCAAAAAAATACAAAAAATTTTTTCGGCCCACCCTAATTAACAGAGTTATAAATCATCGAAGTAGATTATATCCGTACAAAACTAAAAAATTACACCCCCTCCCTTCTGGAAAATATGTGTTGCAACAATAAAATTGTTTTCCTATAAACTATCATCCAATAGGGTTTTTGGATTGGGGCAGTTGAGAAATAATGCTCCTTTTACATTTCACAAAAACAAGTGATCTCTTATTCCACGGCTAGCTTGAACCACTTTTAACTGAAAAGTGCTCACCTATCCCAGTTTCTTTCTGAATATGTTTTAGGGATGCCTCCCAAGTATTGAAGGCCTAAATGAAAAAATTGTTGGGGCCCTTTTTAAGAAATCATAATTTTTAATTTTTTCGTGGGGTTATTAAGTATATTTTCATTAAAATCATTGCAAATTGAATGTTAATTGGTACAAGCCATTTAGTTTGGCATCCAAAATAAGCCTCTAATAGTTAAACATCAAGTAACATTCAGAAGGCTTTAAAATCTTGTAAAACAGGTGATAAAAGTCAGTTTTTAAATAATTTCTCCTTTTCACTGCATTGCACGCATTTTCACTGCATTTAATAGTCTGAACAACAATTTAAGTGTACAAAATTCCCTATAAAATTTAAAAAACTTAATGTTTTATCCTGAATAGTTTAGGAGACATGACTTCCAGAAGTGATTTTTTAATGAAAAATTGTCCTAAAAAAATTTAACTTTAGTTTCCGTGAAATATCTCATGTCTTGTACATTTTAGATAAAAGTTGCACTTATATTAGTTAAAGCAGACTAAATTTTCCGGAGATCTAAAAACAATAAAATGCTCTAGCTCTGATAGGTACCAAGTTATTGTGTCCTGAAAATCAACCTTTTTTTATTTTTATTATACATTAAGTTTTTCGAAAATGACTTAGGTCTGTCGAATTTCACGTGAAAAAATATGTGCGTTGGAACGTTACACGTTTTCGGCGAAAAAAACGTTCCAACGCTTTTGGAATTGCAATTTCTCAGCTTCTATTGAAAATTTTTTTTCAGTTTAATGCTCATTTTGAAGATTTTTTTAGTGCCTTTGAATAAACTTAAACCGGAATATCCAAAAAAATAACCAAAAAAGTTATTTCGAAAAATGTGTGTGAAACTGTAACGTAACCAACAAAAGAATTGCCCATATGAATAAAAGCACATAAATTTTCTAGCAAAATACTAAATATTGAATGTCCTATCTTTAATATTTCGTAAAATGTTGCTACGAAAAGCGTGCTCTTCGATAAAAATGTATAAAATTTTGCTAAAAGGTTTAGCAAAATGACCTAATATAACCTTTTAACAAAATTTTATAAATTTTTATCGAAAAGCACGCTTTTCGTAGCAACATTTTATAAAATATTAAAGATAGGACATTCAATATTTGGTATATTGCTGGAAAATTTATATGCTTTTATTCATATAGGCATATTTTTTTCACGTGAAATTCAACAGACCTAAATTATTTCCGAAAAACTATTTGTATAATAAAAATAAAAAAAGAGTGATTTTCAGGACGCAATAACTTTATACCTATCAGAGCTAGAGCATTTTATTTTTCTAGATCTCCGGCAAATTTAGTCTGCTTTAACTAATATAAGAGCAACTTTTATCTAAAATGTACAAGACATAAGATATTTCACGGAAACTAAAGTTAAATTTTTTTAGGACAATTTTTCATTTAAAAATCACTTCTGGAAGTTTTATCTCCTACACTATTCAAGATAAAACATTAAATTTTTTAATTTTTTAGGGAATTTTGGGAACTTAAATTGTTGTTCAGACTATTTACGCGTGTGATGCAGTGGAAAGGAAAAATTGTTTTAGAAGCTGACTTTTTTTATCTGTTTTACAAGATTTTAAATTATTCTGAATGTTACTTGATGTTTAACTTACTGATCAACAAAAATGGCCTATGTCCTCGCTGAATGCGACATATTTCCGCAGTACTTTTCAATGCTGAACACGAATTTGGTTTCCGTTTGTTGCTATCACGTCTAATTTAATAGATATTTGCAATTAAAATTGTTAATAAAAAATTGTTTAACAATTTTTTTTAATATTGCAAATTTTTTCCGCCTTCAACGCACGTCATTTCGATGCGTTTTTTAACGCAGTTTGCGAATATCGTCTTACTTTAGCGATATCTATAACGATTTTTGAGATATTCTCAAAAAACTGAAAAAAGTGCTTAAAATGTACTGAAATTTCGGTGCTCTGTAATTCAGGACATATTTACTTTTTTTAATAAACAATAGGTCGATTTGCTTGTCTTTTCATGAAGAATAATCATCTGGAAAAAATTTAAATTCGTATTATCCGTTTCTGAAATATCTTGAAAAATGTGTACCCTACTTTTCAATTTCCGAAAATTTGTACTAAATGCTGTACTGGGCATCAGATCTTCATTTATCCATATTTAAAATGTTCGAGCTTTGCTTGAGCGAACATGTTTTTTGATCGGATCGTGACGGATGAGACTCCAATAATAATTATTTAAATAATTTTTATAGACAAATGCACAATTTAACCAAATTTTCATGAATAGGCTTCATTTTTTTCTGCGCAATCAACTTGAAATGATTTGTCACAGTCTCCTTGCTGCCATATTTTTCATAATTACAAAAATTGTTAATTACGTGAACAATTTTTATAAACAAATGCACCTTGCTATTATATTTTTCATAATGAAAAAACTTGTTAATTATGTAAACAATTTTTATAAACAAATGCTCATTTTTACCGTTTTTTTAAATAGGTTTCATTTTTTTGCGGAATCAACTCGAAATGTTTCGTCAAAGACTCCTTGCTACTATATTTTTTACAATTACAAAAACTGTTTATTATAATTAATAGTTTTTGTATTTGTAAAAAATATAGTATTTTTAGTATACTTTAAATATGAAATTATAAATATATAGTAATTATAATTAACAGTTTTTTTAATTGTAAAAAATATAGTAGTAAGGAGTCTTTAGCATAACATTTCGACTTGATTCCGCAAAAAAAAATAGACTTGATTTTTTTGCGGAATCAACGCGAAATGTTTTGCCAAAGACTCCTTGCTACTATATTTTTTACAATTACAAAAACTGTTAATAATAATTAACAGTTTTTGTCATCTTAAAAATATAGTATTTTTATTATATTTTAAATATAGTGAATATAAATATATAGTAATTATAATGAACAGCTTTTGCAATTGTAAAAAATATAGTATTTTTAGTATATTTTAAATATAGTAGTTATGAATATGTAGTAATTATAATTAACAGTTTTTGTAATTGTAAAAAATATAGTATTTTTAGTATATTTTAAATATAGTAATTATAAATATATAATAATTATAATTAACAGCTTTTGCAATTGTAAAAAATATAGTATTTTTAGTATATTTTAAATATAGTAGTTATAAATATGTAGTAATTGTAATTAACAGTTTTTGTAATTGTAAAAAATATAGTATTTTTGGTATATTTTAAATATAGTAATTATAAATATATAGTAATTATAATTAACAGTTTTTGTAATTATAAAAAATATAGTAGCAAGGAGTCTTTAGCAAAACATTTCGAGTTGATTCCGCAAAAAAAAATAGACTTGATTTTTTTGCGGAATCAACTCGAAATGTTTTGCTGAAGACTCCTTGCTACTAAATTTTTTATAATTACAAAAAATGTTAATTATAATTAACAGTTTTTGTAATTGTAAAAAGTATAGTATTTTTAGTATATTTTAAATATAGTTATTATAAATATATAGTAATTATAATGAACAGTTTTTGTAATTGTAAAAAATATAGTAGCAAGGAGTCTTTGGCAAAACATTTCCAGTTTATTCCGCAAAAAATGAAGCCTATTTAAAAAAGCGGTAAAAATAGGCATTTGTTTATAAAAATTGTTTACATAATTAACAGGTTTTGTCACTATGAAAAATATAATAACAAGGTGCATTTGTTTATAAAAATTGTTCACATAATTAACCATTTTTGTAATTATGAAAAATATGGCAGCAAGGAGACTATGGCAAATCATTTCGAGTTGATTGCGCAGAAAAAAAATGAAGCCTATTCATGTAAATTTGGTTAAAGTGTGCATTTGTTTATAAAAATTATTTAAATAATTCTTGTTGGAGTCTCATGCGTGACGATTCGGTCAAAAAACATGTTCGCTCAAGCAAACGTTGAACATTTTAATATGGATAAATGGAGATTGGATACCCAGTACAGCATTTAGTACAAATTTTCGGAAATTGAAAAGTAGGGTACACATTTTTCAAGATATTTCAGAAACGGATAATCCGAATTTAAATTTTTCCAGATAATTATTCTTCACGAAAAAACAAACGAATCGAAATATCGTTTATTTAAAAAAAAGTAAATATGTCCTGAATTACAGAGCACTGAAATTTCAGTACATTTTTAGCACTTTTTTTCAGTTTCTTGAGAATATCTCAAAAATCGTTATAGATATCGCTAAAGTAAGACGATATTCACAAACTTCGTTAAAAATCGCAACGAAATGACTACATTGATGTCGGAAAAAATTTTCACTCTTAAAAAAATGGTTAAACAATTTTTTATTAACAATTTTAATTGCAAATACCTATTAAACTAGACGTGATAGCAACAAACGGAAGCCAGATTCGTGTTCAGCATTGAAAAGTACTTTAGAAATGATAAATCGCATTCAGCGACGGTAATTTTTGTTGATTAGTGGCTATTACAGGCTTATTTTGAATGCCAAACTAAATGTTTTGCACTAATTAACATTCAAATTGCAATGATTTTAACGAAAATATACTTAATAACCCCACAAAAAATTAAAAATTGTGATTTCTTAAAAAGGGGCCCAACCATTTTTTTCATTTAGGCCTTAAAATACTCGGGAGGCACCTCCAAAACATATTCAGAAAGAAACTGGGATAGGCGAGCACTTTTCAGTCAAAAGTAGTTTAAGCCAGCCGTGATTCGTGATCGGTACTATTAGAAAAAAATCTACTGCCTCTATTTTATTTGGGAGATGATTTCTATTATAATCAATAACTTTTTTCTCCGATGTGTATTAAAATGAAGGAATCTTTCTGAAATTGAAATTGGAATAAGCCTCTGTATTTGAGTATCAGTTTAGAATGCAGTTAGTGTACTAACGACGTGATAGGTACTTGAGCGTAACAGTCAAGATTGGAACGCTCGATCGTCAAAGAGATTGGTGCAACGCAATGGGGCTTTCAAGCGACAAGTACAGGGGGTATACTCGAGTAGATATCAAGAGGCGAAGTCAGTTTGACACTCATTCTCCGAGATTCGGTCAGTCAGCCCTTTGTGTTTATCTCTCTCCCTCCTCTTTTCCTTTCCGCTGTTCACTTCCGCCCTTTAGCAACCCACCAACCGCTGCTTGCTCGCTGACGGTACAGCTATTGATTGCAAGCTGCCAGGGCCACAGGCCCTGGGTTTGGCTTGCTAACCCGTTCCAGTGCGTTACGATGTGTCGCAACGACGTCAACAACCATTCCAGATTAAAGATCTTCAAAAATAACCACAAAAGAAAGATTCTTCCTGGGTTAAACTCCCTTCAAATTCCCACAATAAGGAAGGAAACCTTCAAAAGCCCTTTTACACTTGACATGCCAACGGATGGCCAATATTACTTCCCTCAGAGGAAATTGAAAAAGATACTTTTTATGTCTTTGTATTTTCGAACCTATATTGTATTTTATTTATTTCATATCTTGTTTTCTATCTTATTGGCTGGAGTGTCTTGAGTGTCAAAATGACAAACGATCTGACATTTGGAAAAATATTTGGTTGAACTCTGTAAATGTTAATCAGTTAAAATTTTCACGGAACGAGGGGTTAACCACTAGCAATTTTGATACACGTAAAAAATAAGTATGTACTTGAAAATTTACTTGACTGCGCTAGACTCTAGGATGGGCCAAAATTTTTTAAAAATTTCAGGTAACGTTTATTAGAAGGTTCAAGACAGTCCTGGAAATAATGAAAAATGTTCGGGACTGAGTCTCTGACTCTCGAAATAATTTTGAGAGTCAAGGACTTAGTCCCGTACTGTCATGAACTTTTCAATGAACGTTATACGACATTTTTAGAAATTTGTGGCCTATCCTAAAGTCTAGCAGAGTCAAGTAAATTTTCAAGTACTTATTTTTTCCGTGTATACAGCTGAATTCAAAGAATTCAAGAAACTCAGGAGAATTTAAGGTGTATTCAGAAGAATTCAAGGTGAATTCAAAAGAATCATGGTGAATTCAGAAAAATTTAAGGTGAATTCAGATTAATTTAAGGTGAATTTAGATGAGTTCATGGTGAATTCACAAGAATTCAAGATGAATTAAGAAAAATTCAAGGTGAATTCAGAAGAATTCGAGGTGAAGTCAAGGTGAATTCAGATTAATTCAACGAGAATTCAGAAGAATTCAAAGAATTCAAAATAAGAATATAATCTGAAATTAAAGAAATAATTCGAAAAATACAAAATGCATTCGAAATAATTCAAAGAATTCAAGGTGGATTCAAAAGAATTCAAAATGGTACAAAGAGTTCAAAATAGTTCAAAGAGTTCAAGGTGAATTCGACATAATTCATAGCATTCAAAAGAATTCAAGGAATTCAATATGAATTCAAAGAATTTAGCATAAGAATACAAGGTGAATTCAAAAAATATAAAATGCATTCAAAAGAATTTAAAGTGAATTGAAAAGAATTCAAAGAATTCAAGGTAAATTCAACAGAAGTAAAAGAATTCAAAATAATTCAAAAAAATGGAAAAGAATTCAAGAAATTAACGGTGAATTAAAAAATACAAAATGCATTCAAAAGAATTCAAAGAATACAAAGTGGATTCAAAAGAACTCAAGGTGTATTCAAAAGAATTCAAAGAATTCGAGGTGAATTCAAAGAATTCGAGGTGAATTCAAAAGAATTCACAGGATTTAAAATAATTCAAAGAACTAAAGGTGAATTCGACAGAATTCACAAAATTCAAAATAATTCAAAGAATTCAAAAGAGTTCAAGGAATTCAGGATGAATTCAAAAAATTGAAAATAAGAATACAAAGTGAATTAAAAAAATACAAAATGCATTCAAAATAATTCAAGGAATAGAAAGTGAATTCAGAAGAATTCAAAAAATTCAAGGTTAATTCAAGGTGAATTCAAAAGAATTCAAAGAATTAAAAATGATTCAAAGAATTCAAGGAATTCAAGGTGAATTCATAAAATACAAAATGCATTCAAAAGAATTTTAAAAATACAGAATGAATTCAGAAGAATTCATCGTGAATTCAAAATAATTCAAAATGATGCAAAGAGTTCAAAATAATTGAAGGAATTCAAGGTGAATTCGACAGAATACAAAGAATTCAAGAAATTCAAGATAAATTCAAAGAATTTAAAATAAGAATACAAGGTGAATTCAAAAAATACAAAATGCATTCAAAAGAATTCAAAGTAAATTAAAAAGAATTCAAATAATTCAAGGTAAATTCAACAGAAGTCAAATAATTCAAAATAATTCAAGTAATTCAAAATAATTCAAGGTGAATTCAAGGAATTCAAGGTGAATTCAAAACATACATATTGCATTCAAAAGAATTCAAAAAATAGAAAGTGAATTCAAGAGAATTCAAAGTTAATTCAAGGTGAATTTAAGGTGAATTCAAAGAAATTAAAATAATGCAAGGAATTCAAAATAATTCAAAAAATTCAAGGTAAATTCAAAATAATTCAAAGAACTAAAAATAATTCAAGGAATTAAAAATAATTCAAAGAATTCAAAATAATTTAGAGATTTCAAAAAACTCAAAGAATTCAAAGTGAATTCAAAAGAATTCAGGAATAAGTGTACACCTGAATCCTGTACAGGTTAACCCCTTGTCAGTGATTTCATTCAGTGACCAATTTCTAACTAATTCGTCAGTGAATTTTTACTGAATTTCAGTGAAATTGACTGAAACTCAGTAACAATTGACTTATGAATTGGTTATAAATGAGTCACTAAATGAAATCAGTGAAAATTTTTACTGAATTTTAGTCAATTTCACTGAAATTCAGTCAAAATTCACTGACAAATTAGCTAGAAATAAGTCACTAAATGAAATAATTGAAAATTTTGACTGATTCAAATTTAAAGAGAACTGACATTTTTTGTAGTTCAAACAAAAAATATCCAAAATGCATTCAAAAGAATTCAAAGGTAATTGAAAAGAATTCAAAGAATTCAAAGTAAATTCAACAGAATTTAAAGAATTCAAAATAATTCAAGGAATTCAAGGCGAATTTAAAAAATAAAAAATGCATTCAAAAGAATTTATAGAATACAAAGTGAATTCAAAAGTATTCAAAGAATTCAAGGAGAATTCGAAGGAATTCAAAGAATTCGAAGAAATCAAAGAATTCAAGATTAATTCAAAGAATTGAAAATAAGAATACAAGGTGAATTCAAAAAATACAAAATGCATTCAAAAGAATTCAAAGTGAATTGAAAAAATTCAAATAATTCAAGGTAAATTCAACAGAATTCAAAGAATTCAAGGAATTCAAAAGTATTTAAGGAATTCAAGGTGAATTCAAAAAATACAAAATGCATTCAAAAGAATTCAAAGAATTTAAGGTGGATTCAAAAGAATTCACGGAATTAAAAATTCTGTGAATTCCAAAGAATTCAATGCGAATTCGACAAAATTCAAAGAATTCGAAAAAATTAAAGGAATTCAAGATGAATTCCAAGAATTGAATATAAGAATAAAGGGTGAATATAAATAATCCAAATTGCACGAAATTAAAGAATAAAAAATAAATTCAAAAGAATTCAAAGAATTTAAGGTTAATTTAAAGTAAATTCAAAAGTATTCAAAGAATTTAAAATAATGCAAGGAATTCAAAATAATTCAAAGAATTCAAAATAATTTAAAGATTTCAAAGAATTCAAAGTGAATTCAAAAGAATTCAGGAACAAGTGTACACCTGAATTCAGGAATGGTTCACTGATTTCATTGATTCATTCATTTCCTTGATTTATCACTGATTTCATTCAGTGACACATTTCTAACTAATTCGTCAGTAAATTTTGACTGAATTTCAGTGAAATTGACTGAATTTTAGTAAAAATTGACTAACGAATTGGCTATAAATGAGTCACTTAATGAAATCAGTGAAAATTTTGACTGAATTTTAGTCAATTTCACTGAAATTCAGTCAAAATTCACTGACAAATTAGCTAGAAATAAGTCACTAAATGAAATAAGTGAAAATTTTGACTGATTCACATTTAAAGAGAACTAACATTTTTTGTGGTTCAAACAAAAAATATCCAAAAGCGTTGGTGCACTCAGAAAAATATTTGGTTGAACCAACTAAATTTTGGTTGGTTCAACTAAAAAATTTGCTTGTTATACGAACAATTAAAATTTTGGTTGACCCAACGAAAAGTTTTGGTTGATTCAACCAAAAATAATTAATTTGGTATGTATATTCAACCTAAGATTTGATTGAAACGACCAAAATTTGATTGTTTCAACCAAAATTTAGTTGGTTCAACCCAAATTTTTATTTAAATAAACTAAACGATTTTGTTAAACCAACAAAATTTTTTCCTGAGTGCTGTTTCAAGCAAACGAGTTTGGTGAACTGAACAAAAATGTGACTAATTTAATGAAAAGGTTTTTTTTTTTAATCAACTAAATGCATTCAACCAATTTTGTTAAACAAACAGAATTTTTTTCTGTGTGGAAAAATTTTAGCACATATAAATAGTTATCTACAAGTGTGAATTTTTTATATTAATATGAGATCGAAGAAGAGAAAAAGATTTTTTTAATGGGTGAGAGATTGCTTAAAACAATCGGGAAATATTAAAAAATGTAAAGATATTAATATTAATTATGAAATTATCGGTACTATTGATAATTTCTAAAAAAGATTTCCGGATATGTATTTACAATCTCATGACGGTTTATACATTCAGGAAAAGTTTATGGGAACTATTCCATAGAAATTACCACCAAAAACGTGAAATTAGTTCCCAAAAATATCAGATGAAAATTTTTTAACATTTTTCACTGTGAAACAAGTATAGCAATTGAAAGAAAGTATGGTAGACTTTTCACAATTGTTTGAATCTTTTAGTGTGACTGTATAATTAGTTAAAATTTTCGACTTATTCGTCCATGTTATTATGTTTAAGATTTAAAACCAAAGATTTAAAACCTGTTCGAAAAATTAATAATAGGATTTACAAAATCAAGGAAATTAATGGATATGACATTTTGCATTTAAGGATTTTTATTTAAATCGAAGAATTTAAATAATTTCAAACATTGAGAATTTGCAATAACAAAAAATATTGACTTTGTCAGATTGACAAATCGAAAATTCCATAAGTGAGCTTTTGATAAATGATGTCTAAATATGATAAGTCACGTTTAAACTGATTAAAGCACTGAATAAAACATTTTTGTCAACTCCGTGATAAAATTATAACTGAGTAGAAAATTGCATTTGAGATTCAACTTGAAGAGAAAAAAATTTGAAAATGAAAAATAAATTGTGGAACCCTCCGACTTGCAAGAAGACCTTATTACAAAAGAAAAATGAATTTTAAAAGGTGGGTTCAAGTTTATTATTCTTTGTATTTAAATTGAAAAATCGTGTAGCCAGAAAGAGAGTGAGAGAGAAAGGGAGGGCGAGAGGTCTATTTTAAATTGCAGATTTACGTGACCCGTCAAATTTGAGATTGATAATATCTTCAATAACTTTGAAACCACTTTAGAAACCATCAATAGGATCGACAACCTGCCGGCAGTTACTACATAACTAAACGCAGCATCAACAGTATAGTTACCATCGATAGCAGTTACGATCAGTTTTAGTGCTGTTGCTCCCCCAATGTACTTTACCACAATAAACGGCCAAGAGACCATTTAAACGAGTCCGAAATGTGATATAATGTTTCCTTCCATAAAAATAGATTGAAGAAAAATTGCCTCTTTCCTGACTAATATAAACACTTGAAACTCTGAATATAGCCATTTATTATAAAATGCCATTTGATAATGAATAAAAAGTACCAAATTTTACCGTTTCAATTTATAACAATTATTTTTCTAAAAGTACACAATAACATAAATCTGGGAAAAAATATTTTGAGGAAAACAACCCAAGTGCAAAGCCATACAGAACAGCCGTCATTAGTAAAAGTCCACCTACTTTTAAGTATACTTGTATTTTTAGTCATTCTTCAACAGAATAATAATTTTTTTCTCTAAATTAGACAGTCAAATTCTTTCTTCAATGAACCTAATTATATAATAATATTCCGAAATTTGTAATTGCGGTATTAATTTACGTTTGAAATTAAATTTTAGATTATATTAACATTTTGAAATCAAATATTCTTGACGTTTGTATGTAAAGCACTTTTGGGAGAAATATTTAACATTTGAAATTCCTTAAAGCCAGGATAAATCAATAAAGCTACATGATGTAAAGTGTCATAATTTTATTTGAACTAAAAAGCATAAAATATTAAAGTTGAATAAATCATCAAAGCTACACGTGTAAATTCACGATTCTCTTTGAACCAAAGACCGTAAATTGTTGAAACTCTCTTTAAGCAAAGGAAACAGTTCTGAATTCATCATACTAAAGTAATATTTTTCATGCAGAAAATCCAATTCTGTTTAATATCACTTCATCCTTTCCCCTTCAAATAAATGAATATGCTTGAAGTAAGAAAATGAAAGTAGAGAAGGGTTTTCTGTTTATAGAGCAAATAGCCAGAGGGTTATTAAGCGCATGCACTCTCTTCAACGTGGATATTGATATTACAGGATTATATGTTATCACTTATCACCATAGAATTTCTCATATACAATGGAGTTCATGAAATTTAAACTCCCGAGGTCGAAAATGGAAGCAAAATGTGTAAATGAAAAGGAAAGAAGGTTCCATGAGTAGGAAATGAGCTCAAAGATATCATCATTTACATAATACGGGTATTATATTATTCTACTTTGCGAAATGTGGATTTAAAACCACCTTGGACACCCAGATGTTTACATCCTATTTCTGTACACCTAGAAATAGGTCCTCATTTTTTTATGTTTTGTGTGGTAATATAAATCAAATAAATATAAATCAATAAAATGTTGCTTTCTAGAATTATGCATATTATGGTAACTTATAAACATGAAAAAAGTATTACAAGCCTTAATCGATGTATTTTAGTACTTTGCACGTGTCAAGTAGGAAGACATAATATACGAAAAAGGATGCCGTTACTTCATTTTCTAATTATAAGTGTTCGCAACTCCAACTTTAGGCGCTCCTCAGAAGACGTGGTGCGGTAATTGCATTTCCTCATTAAGTATTCTCCCTCGAAACATTAATTACGTGTCGTTTCGATCGTTAATTAATCGTATTAATGTAGGCTACAATGTGGATCAAGGAGGCTTTTTTCAATTTCAGTTACAATAATAATGACAACCTTAAGTGCATAAGTGCTTTATTATATATTACGCCAGAAAAATTGGGTTAGTGATATTATTTCTTTGATGCCAGTAAGCATTCATTTATCTCATTAATGATGTGTACTTTCATTTCATATATTTATGTAATTTACTTTCTCATCAAAGCGAATCTATCCATTTACCATAAATTTGCGTCGAATGGTTTACATTTGAATATTTTTTTATCATTTTGTAAGAAATATCGATAAAAAACGTAGCTTTTATACAAATTCTATATGATTAGTAATATCTGTAAATTGTTCCTCAAGTTTATCTCTATTATTTTAATGGTTTTAAAGAGGAAATTCTGCACTATTTTCTAAAATAATTCTTAGATTGGAGATACACTTTTATAAATTTTACAACCGGTCAAAAAAAATAATAGATGTTAGAAAAATTACAGAATCTAGTTTATATTTTAACAGGTCTTTTAAGATATCTGTTTGTAAGAATTTTTAGATTGTTCTAATTTCGATTTAGCCTGTCGGTAAATAGAAAAATGACGCGTCGAATCTGAAGTTATTTTAGTAGATAATGCAGAATTTCTTTCTAAAATGAAACCAGGAAACTTGACTAAAACCAACAAAATGGGTCTTATTTTGTAACATACACTGTTAGAAAATTATTGAAATTTGAACCACTTTTTATTTTTTCATAATTGAAAATTCATTTACTGATTGGAATTTATTAATGATTTATTAATGATTGGAATTTCATTTACTATTTTTGAAAATTCATTTACTTTTGGTTGAAAATTGATTCATTTAGGCAATTGAATAAAACTTCAACTAAAGTAATTGAATTAGTAATTAAGTAACTAAAGTAATTCTAACATTGTACAAAATTGTATCGCAGTTGACGTCAATGCTCCTTCATGTCTTTTTACAATTTCCCAAAATTACAGGATACATTCATTTTTTAATAATAAAGTCGCTGAATGTAAAATTTATTTTATAGTATCTAATTGAAATACGACACACTGTTATAAAAAACTTCAATTACTTTACTTGAAGTTGTATTTAATAACTGAATCAATTTTCAACCAAAAGTAAATGAATTCTCAACTAAAATGAATGAATTCTCAACCAAAAGAAATGAATTTTCAACCAAAAGTAAATGAATTTTCAACTACAGTAAATGAAATTTTAACCAAATGAAGATGAATTTGCAATCACAGTAAACAGTGCATGTTTTAAATGATTTTACATTCAGCGACTTTATTATCAAAATAATAAATTTATTGGTCTGTAATTGAGGAGTAAGCGGCTAAAGTGAATAAGTTAATTTTTCATGTTTTTGAGATAATTACAAAAATACTGTATCTTGAAAACGAATAATAACATGTTAATTCTAATTGCAGCATTAATATTTGTTAACACCTTCTTTAAATCTGAATCAGTGAGAAGTGGGTCACTAAATCAAATCAATAAAGATTTTCACTGAAAATCAGTGAAATTTCACTGATAATCAGTAAGAATTCACTTATATTCTCAGTGAAATCTCACTGACTGTCAGTGAAAATCCTTACTGATTTGATTTAGTAAATCAGTAAAGATTTAAATCAGTGAAATCTCACTAATTGTCAGTGAAAATCTGATTTAGTAAATCAGTAAAGATTTTCACTGACAATTAGTGAGATTTCACTGATAATCAGTAAGAATTCACTGATATCATCAGTGAAATCTCACTGACTGTCAGTGAAAATCCTTACTGATTTGATTTAGTGACCCACTTCTCACTAAATTAAGATTTAGAGAGTCCACAATAAACGTCACAGAGAAAAAATATTTACATAGTCCCGTATTGAAGTAGTTAACAAAATTACAATGACTTATTTACTTTTTGCCGCACTTGGGAACAGATTTTTCAAGTTGTGAACGTGAAAGCAAAAAAAGTGACAAAAGAAGCAAAAAAAATTACAAGTATTTCGTTAAGTATGACTTCTGTGTATTATATTTAAGCCTCTCGAATGATTTTTTGGTTTTAAAATCTTTACTTTTGTAACTTAAAATCTTATCACTTTTGTAATATTGTAAAATACTGTCAAAACGTTGTAATTTTTTTATAAATCGTGAAATTTATTTATTATTTAAGAAAAACAGTTCAAAAGGTTCATAAATCTGCAAAAAATTCTAATAAATTCTTAGTGAAAAATGTTTCTTTAGTCTTAGGCAGTTTTTGTAAAGTAGAATATTTTAAAAGTTGAAATTCTTCACGTAACAAATTTTTTTCCTAAATATAACGGTGTCAGATAGATTCCTCCAAATATTGTATAGAATCCATGCTTAATCTCAATTTTTTTAAATGGACTAATTAACTTTTGGTCGCTTACTCCTCAATTTTGAGAAATAATAAGACATTCAAACTTAACATCCAAATATTGACATTTAAAAATAATACAGTGTCGCATTCTTCCCTTTAAACTGATCGATTTTTTGAGAAAAAATAAACATATTATAAATAAATAAACATATATTTTTTCTCAAAAAATCGATCAGTTTATCCTAAAAACTCAAGAGTAATTTTAATTACAATTGCAGGTGTAATAAAACTGAGAAATAAAGAGAAAGTTTAAAAAGAGCACTGTAAAAAAATTCCTGTTTTAAGGCTAGATATAGGTATTAAAAGAGAACACTTCAAAAATAGGCCCGGATTGTTCTGTTTTAATCCAACTTCAGTCCATCATTGAATCAAGCAATCAATTGTTTTGTTTTGAAATTAACAGCATGAAGCTATCACACTTTAAAACAGTACAGCTCGGGTCTAAATTAATACTCATAAAAAAGAGGTCCAAACACAGTAAGAACCCAACTTTTTACATTGCTCTCCTGTTCATATAAGAGAAGAAAATACACCATTTCAATTCGTTGGAATTAAACATATTTATATTCTCTCAATATTTGATTAACATGCCTGAGAGACTAACGGTTGAAAAGTGTCGAAACATATACACCTAAAAAAAACTCAGTCATTATTTAATATCGACGCTGCATCGGAGACAATATATCACGACAATCGTCGAGTCTGTGCTTTTTCGAATATAAATTTTTGTGAATCGTGTGATCCGCTTTTGGTAAACGAAATGTTATATGACGCAGAGTGAAAAAGAGAGAGAGGGGGAGGAGAAATTGTATTGGATTGAAAACTCAGTGAATAAACGTAGGGGCATTGGGAAAACAGATTCCGAGCCGACCCACATTCCGTCGAATTTAATTTCATGCCTTATCTCCGGTAGCCGAAGTACAATGCCTCAACTGGAGCAGTCACTGAATCCGCCTTCGTGGCACGGTTCTACCCTCGCCTACATATGTATATATGGAAGTGTGTACGAGAACCCATGCCCATTATACAATAGAGGAGCATGTGCAAGAATACACAGCCATATATCCTGTATATGTGTATATACATACATATGTGTGTATATATGTAATATATACCTATATAGGTGAAAGATAGTTGCAGCGGACAACGTGGACATGGTCCGTTTATGAATCGGCCTTCAAGATCCTTCTCCGATTTGCAGGAAAATGGCTGGCCGGTTTCCGCGGTAGTACCGATGTCGAGTACAATAGCATGGAAGAGTATAATCGAGCTATACGTATATACGTCGAAAGCACAAGCAAGTGGTTAAGCACACAGATTTTGTCAATGACAATATACCCTCACAGTGCACTCATCGTTTTCGATATTTCGAGTTTTCGAGAACCTCTAATTTTCACATTCAATATTCTCATATAAAATCCTGATGGAATATTATTCCATTAAACGCGAGAATTCGGAGAGTTTATTACAAAAGTATTTTTGTTTCGATATTTCGAGTTTTCGAGTTTTCAAAAACCTCTAATTTTCATATACAATATTCGCGTTTGAAATTTAGAAGGGATGTTATTCGTAAAAATCGAGTATTTCGAGAATTATATTACGAATGTTTTATTAAGCTTTATGAAAATGCTAATGAGAAGGAAATTAGGGATGTATAAAGAAACTGCATTGCAGTTTAAGTTACAATTTACATTATTATGGATTTATGAATTTCGCGAGTTAATGATAGAGAACAAGATATTTCGTATAAATTTAGAAGAATTCGATTGAATTACGGCAACGCATATAGTAATTACCTACTAATTTTATATAATAGGATTATTCTGGAATGCTTTGTGACATAAGAGAAGTTTTGTCCAGAAGCAAATATTTCGAGTTGTAGGAAATGCTTTGTTAATTAAGAACATGTTCGTTATTGCTGAGTAAAGTCATACACGTTTCAAATATAATTTTCGTTCTAGATGTATTGTAGCATACCTGTGTATCAAGCAAAGGATTTGTTCCATAACAAAAATAATTATTACAAAGGATAAAACAGAAAATAATTTTCTATCTCGAAATAATATACTAATATTAATTTTAACCCGTGGAAGGCACACTGGTGCAAACTCGCACCAACGAAAATTTCAATGTTGTAGAATTTAAAGGGAAGTAAATTTAAGGTTTTCTCCGCACTACGTTAACCCTCTCAGGCAAACATTTTTTTACGTGAGAAAACAATTTTTCCTGCGTCTAATCTCTACTTTAGGATCTAAAGAAACAAAAAAAATCAATATCAGAAAATCGAAAATTTTCTATATTTTCACATTTTTTTCTCGCAAAGTAATAATGATTTTTTATCTGAAAAGCAAAGTTCGATTTAGAGCGAATTCGCACTTGTGTGCCTATAACGTGCGGTAATTTCGTTGGAAAATTTCGTAGGGAAAATTGTATAAAAGTGATTTTCTCAGTTTATGAGCTCCAATTTTTGTATACGTAAGACTGCCTGGAATTCCCTTATGCTTAAGTAGGTTGCAAATGTTTAAATAAACAAAGTTTCATTAAGTAAGTCTTTCATTTACTCTATTTTTTCAACTACAAAAGTACCCATCATTAAAAAATATGCGATTATTTGTTAATGAAATAAAATATTGTTTCCATTAAAGTTTAGGACCCCATCCTTAATTTTCATTAACTTTTATTTAATTCTGTTGCGGCATTAAAATATAGCATCACAAAATATAAAAAATTATTTTTTCAAAATCTTCGTTTTGAAAATTAAAGCTTACGAAAAATGGTGAAACTTTTTAGAAATGTGAATATCTCTAATCGATTGGCCATAAAACTTTATATAAGAAAGCATATCCACTTTTTAAATTATCTATAATTTTCAAGGAGATAATGAGCTTCGAAAACGGAAAATCCCGATTTGCAACAGTGTATCTGTACATACCTGTACACACACACACACACACATA
>JBAGKK010036623.1:0-10720 GCA_037177015.1 Euceroptres primus | reverse complement strand
AGACAGAATCAGTGAAGCGTGAACGACCATGAAGCTGGTCCTCTAGTCACCGGTCCTCTAGTCAACGACGAGTGTATATATATATTTATATATTCAGTCATAGGGAAGCATGAGTGTGGGTGAGATACAAATAGGGCAAAGCATAAGAACGTCTCTTTTGCACTCATTGATATAGTTGATTCTAAATCGTACTATTTCTATCAGTACCTTCCTCGGTAGTTATTTCAAATACTTGAGACTTTGAAACGAACTGTACTTCGAACAGTCGCCTTAAGCGACACAATACACCCCCAACCGAGAGGGTTCAGCCTGTGAATACGAACCCTGAGGTACCTTTTAGCCCTAATCAGGGCCCCATAAGAGCCTTATTACAACTTCCACACAAGAAATTCCCGTGTTGAAATTTCCCCAATAGTCCCTGTTGATAATGGGGCTCCTGTAAGGGTCACAACAGTTAACCTCGCTTAAAAATTATAGAAATTCCCTCACCAGGGCCTAACGTGGCCCTGATGCCAGCCACATTAATACACGCTAATATTTCTTTGAACTGAAGAAATATTTCTTTGAATTGAATAAATATTTCTTTGGCTGTATTCAGCACTATCATTGATTTGAATGAGATCAATATTCTTTGATTCAAGTACTCTTTTTTTCAGTGAGCATTCCAGGATGGAAATCAGGATACTCTTCGTCCTCGAACGACAATCCGACAAGACAAATTTTCCAAGCCGTTGACTCAAGGACCTATATCGCATCTAAGTGCGGACGAGCGTGTAAGTGAAGCGTCCCACCACCGTAACAATTGCTGTATCGCTCTCTCGTTATTCGAGATTCGATCGTGAGCCACCGATACATATCTACTATTTACTATCCTCTCCTACGAATAGGATTTTGGAAACTGCACCTTAGTGTGGTCCAAAAATGCATTGGAAAATTTTTTATCGAATTTTCATGCTCTCACCCACAAAATTTGTTCGAATCCACCAGAAAATAAATGCGTTCTTTTTTTTTTTTTTTTTGAAAAAAATGATATTTAGAGGTTCCACAAGCCCCATGAAGTTTAACACGTATTTCCCATAAGAAAAAAAGACGTTTTTGTAAATTTTATTTAAAATCGACAGTATTAGCTGAATCGAGTTGAAACTCAAAATTTCTCTTCACAATTAGCTATGGAATACGAATCAAAAATTACTTTTTACATATCACCCCCGAGTTTTTGGCGCTAATAATGATTTTTTTGCGGTTTTTTTTTTTTTTGGTAAAAATTGTTTCTGATACATAAAATATTACTTTCTTCTGATAATTAGATGTTTACACAAATTGTTTAAACAATTTATTATTGTTTTTAGCAATTTATTATTGTTTATAGCGATTTTCTCTTAGAATAAAGTTAGAAAGTCGCGGTTTTTTGCGAATTTTTCAACTTGTTTTCAACTTTTTAGTTAGAGAGAGGCAATAATCAGTTAAAGTGAACAGAAATAATTGTTTTTCAACAATTGATTATTATTTATAACAATATTCTCTTAGAGTAATGCTAGAAAGTTGCGGTTTTTTCTGAAATATTCAACTTTTGTTCTTAGAATGAGTTAATAATTAATGCAGTTTAACAAACATAATTGTATCAACAAATTATTATTATTATTTGTGACTATCTTCTCCTATATTAATGCTAGATAGATGCGGTTTATTCTAAAATTTTCCACCTTTTGTCCACTTTTCGCTTAGAGTGTGTTAATAATTAATGCAATTTATAGAACATTATTGTTTAAACAAATTATTATTATCTATAACTATCTTCTTTTATAGAAATGCTAGAAAATTGCGGTTTTTACTGAAATATTAAACTTTCTGTCCACTTTTCACTTAGTGAGGTAATAACTAATGCAAGTAATAATTATATGAGGTAATAATTATTTCAAGTTAACAAACATATTAAACAATTTATTATGATTTTTAATAATATTATCTTTGAATAATGCTAGAAAGTTGCGGTTTTTTTTTAAATATTCAACTTTTTGTCCACTTTTCGCTTAGAGTGAGTTAATAATTAACGTAATTTAACAAAAATAATTGTTTAATTCAAAACGAAATTTTCACAAGTCATTTATAGACCCACTCCTCCTATCTACTCCTAATTACTCTATCATTTGTTTTTATCTCGACTGTAAGGTATCCTTTTTGTATAAATTAATATTTTTAAAACATTAGCGAAAGATTTTTGTCCTGTTTTTACTTTCAGCCGCTCATATAATATTAGAATATTATAATACACTCGAGCCCCGGTTTCGTTAGCACCGAGATAATTCTTCCAGGAATAGTGACGCAGTAGTCTACACGTTGAATTCTGTCGGCTCGCATCAGTTCGTTTTCAGTGTTTTAGTTATGCGTTATATATAATATTTTATATTTTATAAATAATATATGTTATATGTTATATATATAAATATATATGGTATATATATATAAATATGTTATAAATAATATATAATAATTCATAAATAATAACTAAATCAAACTTAACAGTAAAGTAAACGTTAAGTTAAACTTATATTTAAAAAATATTTGACCAAAATCAAACTGAAATAGTTCATACGGTCCTGACTTGTTTACGTTTAGAGAGCTTCAGTTTTATTCGAAGGCCATTCAGTGAACCCCCGAAACCCGCACTAAACCGGAGCTTCAGTGTATTATAATATTTTACACTCTCTAATAATAATATGTGACATGGAACGAAGAAACCCAATGGGGATTTTTTTATTCAATAGAGGAAATCTTCATTACTCAGAATCAATAAAAACCTGAAAATCGATTTTTTCGGTCATCCGATGGGTTTCTTGGTTCCACGTCACATATATTATTTGTAATATTGAATGGGCTCTGTCCATTTTTAAAGTTCTTATAATTAGAAAATACTCGTTTATAATATTGGATGTTAATTTTGGCTTTAGGGTCAGAATAAAAAATTCAATTAATTTTTCATTGAACCAAACGTTTCGGCGCACAATGGTGGCCCTCATCAGTGGTTAACGTTTATTCTGGAAAAAATATTTACAAAAATTTTTTTATCAGGGACGCAGTGTACGAATGTAGTGTCAGTATAATCCCCCACTGAGTATTATTAGAAAAATTTTCTAAGTTTTTTCATGTACAAAACGAGACTACCGTCTTAACATACTTACAAAACGGTAATGGTCCTAAGAACTGAACAAAGCCACACACTAATCTTAAAAAAATTTCAAAACGGCACACTGGTCTTTGAAAATTTGTCAACATAACACTCTGGTCAAAACGCAACTCCAAATATTGAAAATATTTCTAAGTGCAACTTCGAAAAAATTACTAAGTTTCTTTTCATATACAAAACAGATCAATGGTTTCGATTCATATTGTACAAAACATTTATTTTCACTAAATATACAAAACAATTATTTTTGGCTTTTTGAACAAAACACTCCTGGGAGAACGTCCTACCCTCGACCACCCTACTGCACCTATGTCCTATTCCATCCAATCTTCTAAACAAAATACACATAATATATGGAATATAGATGCATGTGGACTTCACACTCCATAGTCCAGAGTGGATTTTTGCCTTCGAAACATACAATAAAAGTAATGTAAGATAGAAGAACTCCCGCGGGAGTCTGTCGACTTGGTTTGTTGGCAAGACTGCACCACGCGGACAAAGGGGTTCCCCGGGCGCATGCGTCTCGCCCATTGGCGCAGGGTAACGATCCCACCCTCGTTTTAACTCGTCCCATCCCACCGTGGACGACCTAGCCTTCTAGTCACTGCTCTCGCTACTCCGGAACGCGAGATCGGCTCACGCACGAATTCCTACAGTCCCACACCACCAAGGATAATACCCAACGTCCTATGTCTCCACAGAATGTGTGGAGTGTGGAATATGTATGTGTGTGCATTGGCGTATATCTACGAGGATTGGCTATATCAGTCGGCTGTAGGAGTGTAGGGTGCACTCATACCACTAAGGTCCCACGGGCTGCGGAACAGTACAAAAGCTGGAAATGGAGCCTTTAGTTTTTATCGGGGGATAAAGTCGTGATAAGCTACGCCAGGGATGTAGCGCGAAACAGAGCGTGGCTCAATGATCGAACAGCGCAAACCGTCACTACAATTTAGAAATAAATTTCCAGAATAAAACGCCTTTTTCAAAATGCTTTTTATGCGTAGTTTTATTTCTGAAAAATTGGAGAAACCCATCACGAATTTTTGTGGACATTGTTTTAGGCACAACTCCCGAGTATTTTAAGCTGAAAATGAAAAAAATGGTACGAACTTTTTAAAAAAAATCCTGGCTCTTGATTTTTATTTAAAGACTAAAATGAGACTAAAAATTTTCGAAGAGGATATTTACTTTTTCAGGAAAATACTGTTTTTAAGTATCTTCAGATTGATAAAAAATCGTAATTTTTAATTCAGTTGTTATTTATCAATCTTAGGTTATTATGTGCACTCAGAAAAATTATTTTTTTGGTTTAAACAAAATTTGTTTGAAGCAAACAAAATTTTAAGGTTGATATGGGGTCAAACAAATGTTTGATTCAAACAAATTCTTCATTTGTCCTTATTTATTTGATTTGAATAAATTTTTATTTAGATTGAATAAATGTTTTTCGTTCGATTCAAAAAAACTTTTTTCTGAGTGTTGTCTTTACTGTCTTCATGCATCAGTTTCATTTCACTAAAATTCAAAGATAATTAATGAAAGTAAGATAGTTAATAAGTGAAATGAACTGAAAAATAATTGGAAAACGAGCCTATTATATTTCTCTTTGAAAATTCCGACCATTTGTCAACAAAAACATGAAAAATAATTTAAGAGTGTAACTTGTAATGGTCATAATTCATGAAATGTGGATGTTTATCCATAAAAAGAGATCATAACTTCTCTTAAGTCTTTACTGCTCCATACACGAGACTAGGCATACACCGGAAATGAGTGTTTTTTCCATGAGGCGTTTCGAACCTCTAAAACGTTTGTTAATTTCAGTACCTCTTCGTATTTTTACATTAAAAAATTTACAACTTTCACAAACTTCGTAAAACGTACTATGGTCGTATGTTAAAAATGACTTTTTACTCAAAGGTACCTTTTAAATTATCTTCAACAATTTATGTAACGAAGTACATTAAATTACACGAAATTATTAAATTATCTATACTTATTGAAAATAGATAGGTAGTTGAAGTAAATGCAATGCTTTAATGATCCCATTTTTATTTAGGAAAGAGTTACAAACGTCTATTTTCCGTTCTTTTTATCTAAATCTAAATGTATTGTATGAGAAAAGTTTCTTGCACTACGAAGAAAGTAAGGAAAATATGGCACCAACGTGACGTTGATATAATACAAAATTTTATATCTATACGTTAGTAAAACTATGATAGACAATTTTTTTATATACTTGTTTCACCGTTTAGAAAGGTATTAAACTTTTCAAAAACGACATGAAAATGTCAATTTTTATTTACTCTGATTTCAGAATAAATGAATTTCTTATTCTAGAAGTGCCGAAAGTCGAAAAACTCTTAACTTAAGAACCAATAAAAATATGGAGCCCGAAAATATTATGCGTCTTAAGTTTGGAGCAATTAAAGCATGGGAACTCGAATTTTTCAAAAGCTTGAATTTCGAAGCATCAAAATTTAAGGCCCCAAATTTTGAAAGTATTTTGAGTTTTTAAAGTTTCAAAAATTTGTTTAAGGACGCTGGAATTTATTAAATTAAGAAGCTTTAAAATTTGACACAAATTGGTGACATAAATTATTGAGTCTATTGCAGGGATCACAGTTAAGATTTTTTGTAAAATAGGGAAATAGGGGATATTTTATCCTAAAATAGAGGAATTATTTGGGAGAATTTTTTAAGATTCTGACGGATTTTAGAACATTCTGGAGGCTTCTGAAAGATTTTAGAGGATTCTAGAAGGTAATGTAAGAATCAAGAAGATCGTCGCGGATTTTAGAAAATTCTGGAACAGTCTAAAATATCTTGGAAAATTTTAACAAATTTTGTAAGACTCTGGAAGAGTCTAGAAGATTCTAGAAAGTTGTGGAACAGTTCAGAACATTCTGTAAAGGATTTTGAATAATTCTGTTCTTGTACTTTATTTATTCAAAGCTTAAAAACTCAACAGTAAAATCTGGACCATTTTAAAAGATTCTAAAGGAATCTGGAAGATTTGGGGGATCTCTTCTAGATTTTTGATGAGTCTACAAAATTCCGTAAGTATACGGAAATACCTGAAAAATTCTAGAATATTCTGGAAAATTTGGAATTAGAAGATTATCAACGAATCTCGAAATATCTTGAAGAATATAACACATGCTAGAAGATTCTAGAAGCTTGTGAAAAAATCCATAAGATTCTAGAAAGTCATGGAAGAATAGAAAGAATTCAGAAGAATCTATGAAGGATCTTAAAAAATTTTGGAGCATTTTATAGAAGATTTGAGAGGTCTCTTGTAGATTTTTGATGACTACAAAATTCTGGAAGAATATGTAAATTTCTGGAAAATTCTAGAATATTCTGGAAAAGTTAGAAGATTGTGGAGAATTTAAAAGATTCTGGAAGAATCTACAGGATTTTTGGGGATATTAAAGGACTGACAACGTATCTGGAAGTATCTGGAAGAATATAAAACATTCTAAAAAATTCTAAAAGTTTCAGAAGAATCCTAAAGATTAATTAATATTCTGCAAATCTCTACAGAGAAACTTATGGAAAATTTAGATTATTTAGAAGATACGGAAATATTCTGATAGTTTCTAGTAGTTTTTAAAGAATATAAGATTTTAAAATGTTGCGAAATCTTCTACACATTCCAACAAATTCTGAAATGTTTTTGTAAATTTTCTGGTCAAATAGCTAAAAAAAGATTCTAGGATAATCTGAAAAATCTAGAAAAATTTGCAAAAATCTAGAAATTTAGAGTCTAGACTCTAGATTTAGTCTACAGATTATTTTTGGAGATTTTAAAAGATTCAACGATTTTGGCAGTACTTGGAAGAGTTTAGATCTAAGAGGATTCTAAATTCTAGAACTAGAAGGTTGTCGAAAAGTTCAGAAAGATTCTATGAACGATCCGATATAGAAGATTGTAAAGAAGAAGATTTAAAAACTCTATGGAATTCTGGAATAGTCTAAAAAATATAGAAAACTGTGGAGTATTTTATTAGATTCGTGGTTAGATTCTAATTCTACATTATTTTAACAGATTTTCGGAGATTTTTTGAGAAGATTCTGATAGATTCTAAAATATTCCGCAATAGTTTAGATACAATAATAATGGCGAGAATAAAGTAAAATTTAGAAGATTCTGGTGGATTTGGAAATATTCTGATAGAGATAGATTCTAGAAGTTTCTTAAAGAAATTTATGAATTTCTAAAAAGTTGCACAAACTTCTGTAGTCATCTATACAATTCTACAATATTCTAGAAAAAGTTTCACAAATAATCTAGATTCTAGAATATTTTGCAATATTCTAGAAAAATTTTCACAAATAATATAGATTCTAAAACAGTCATCTATATGATTTTGTAATATTCTAGAAAAAGGGTCACCAATAATCTAGATTCTAGAAAATGTCATTAGAAAAAGGAAAATAGGGGGAGCATTTCCTAAGGGAGCGAAGAAAAAAATTAGAGGATATAGCCAACAGGCAACCGTGCGACTACAAATCCTGCTGTGTATTGTCGAAATCTTTAATAATTCATAACTCGAAACGAAATAAATTTCCCAATGAATAAAGAATAGGATGGTCCAATTTTTTTCAAATTTTCACGCATATCCCCTCCAAATTTGTTCGAATCCAACAAAAAAAAAATAAATGCGCTTTTTTTTAAAAAAAAAGATATTTCGCAAGCCCTATGAAGTTTAACACATATTTCCCATAAGAAAAAAAAGATGTTTTTGTAAATTTTATTTAGAATCGTCAATATTAGGTGAGCCGAGTTGAAACTCAACATTTCTCTTCACAATTAGCCATAGAATACGAATCAAAAATTACATTTTAAATATCACACCCATAAATCTGTTTTATAAGGTCCCAAAAAACCCCATAAGTTAAAAATTTAGTTTTGCGACTTTTTGGCGCTATCCCGTGTAGAAATTTTATTAAGGGCACTATAAGGCCCTGGAAAGGTTGCCGTTTATTATTAATTGCCGTATATTATTAATCAGGTTCGGATCCACGCTCAAAATGGTTTGTTTCCTATCAGACAACCTTAAAAGGCCCTGATCAGGAGACCTAAATTATACATTATTTATAAATCAGGCAATTTATTATCATTTTTATTAATATTTTATTTGAATAATGTTAGAAAGCTGCGGTTTTTTCTAAAATTTTCCACTTTTTCCACTGTTCAATTAGAGTGAAGTAATAATTAATTCAAGTTAACAAAAAAAATTGTTTGAACAATGTATTATTATTTTTAATAATATTCTATTTGAATAATGCTAGAAAGTTGCGGTTTTTTTCTGAAATATTAAACTTTTTGTCCACTTTTCGCTTAGAGTAAATTAATAATTAATGAAAGTTAACAAACATAATTATTTAAACAAGTGATTATTGTTTATAACTATCTTCTCTTAGAGTAATGCGCTTTTTTTTCTCTCTTAGAGTAAGTTGTGCTTTTTTCTGAAATCTTCAGTTTTGCTTTGACTTTTCAGTTATGAACAAATAATAAATGAACATCAACAAGAATCATTTTTTAAACAGTATTCTATTTTCTTCAAAGTAAGTACTTTTACTCTTTTGTTAATGTTTTAAAAATAATAATTTAAACGAAAAGGCTATCTTATACATAGTAGAGATAAAAACAAGGGTTGGAATAATTAAGAATAGGTGGGAGGAATGGGTCTGTGAATGACTTGTAAAAATTTTGTTTCGAATTACAACATGAAGTTTATTGCAAAGCGTAAAAGAATAATTCGGAATTGCTCACATTTTACTATCAACCCCCCCCCTCCTGCCCTGAAGAAAACATATTGTCATCGATAATATACATATATAGAGATTAAAAAAGCCTCAATAAAATAATTAATTAATTATAACATTGTTCTAACCCATTAGTTATTGATTAACAATTATTAATTATTATTTGAAGGGTCGTTGGGCAAAAGGGGGTAGTGCCAAATTTTGGAAATTCGTTTTATTGTCTTAAATTAATTGTTTTAACCTAACTCATGTCCCTGTAGAAGATTATAGTCCAGTTCAATTTGGAAGTGGGTCAGGGGAAGAAAAGCAGTTCATAAGGGCGTAATTGCCATGAGCCACGTAGTACATTTTGGGCTTTCATGGCCCAAAATGTCATTTCTGAGAGTTGTGGCGTTGCAAAAAAAGTATTAGTTGTACGAAAACAGTATTTATACATAATTCATTACAAGTTGAAACAGTTGAAAGAAATCATGTTTTCCTCAATGTCATCCTCGAAATCGACATTTGATAATTTTTTTCTCAGACGTCATTGCTTCTTTCAGCCTGCTATTTTTGCGATTCAATAGAGGTAAATAATAGCTCGAAATGTGTTTTTAGTTGTTTTTTTTTAAATTCAAAAATAAAAAAGTTATGCAGCTTTTTCTGTGTCAGGTCCGGCGTTTTTGGGGATGCGTTGTTCTCTGGCAAGGGTTTTCTCGAAGAAGGTTGCTTTTTTAAGTAATAGCCCGAGAGGTGTTTTTAGTTTTATTTTTAAATTAATAAGTGAAAAAGTTATGCAACTCTTACAGAGTCAAAATCGGCGTTTTTTTTGGAACGCGCCGTTCCTTTTACGCGGGATTTCTAGAAGATGATTGCTTTTTTCAGAGCGCTCGTTTCACGATTCAGTAGAGCTAAGTAATAACTCGAAAGTAATTTCTTGTTTTTTTTTTTTTTAATTAAAAGCGTTAAAGTTCGACAGTTTTTTGTTCCTCCTGTAAAATTCGCGTTTCGCCACTTATGCCCTTTTTCCCGACGACCCTTCATTTAATAATTAATTATTTGATTGAGGCCTTTTTAATCTCTAAATAATTATATATATTGTCATCGACGACGTGTTTTCTCCAGGGTAATTGTTTAAACAATTATTTGTTAACTTTAATTGATTACTGCCTCGCTTTCATTGAAAAGTTGAAAAAATGTTCAAAAAATCGGAAAAAACCGCGACTTTCTAACTTTAAGCGTCCAAGCTAAGAGAAAATTGCTATAAACAATAATAAATTGTTTAAAAAATTTATGTAAACATCTAATTATCAGTATAAAGTAACATTTTACTTATTAGAAACAATTTTTACTAAAAAAAACCGCAAAAAAATAATAATTAGCGCCAAAAACTCTAAATAATAAATTTTTCACTTATGGGGTTTTTTGGAACCTTATAAAACAGACTAATGGGGGTGATATTAAAAAAGTAGTTTTTGATTTGTATTCTATAGCTAATTGTGAAAAGAAATGTTGAGTTTCAACTCAATTCACCTAATATTGACGATTCTGAATAAAATTCACAAAAACGTTTTTTTAAAAACCCATTTATTACATTCTCATCATCATATGAAAAGGTATTAGATTTGTGTAAAATTTGATCCCCCCCGATTGGCCTTTGGTATACTCTTTTAGTGTCCTAAAATGAAGGTCAAGTTCTTTAGCCAGCTATTTTGAATAAAAATTCAAAAAATCACAGCATTTTGAAAATTTTTGAGACCACTTTTTTTTGCAATT
>JBAGKK010036612.1:0-10720 GCA_037177015.1 Euceroptres primus | reverse complement strand
CCCTTACTACGTGAATTAGTAGTTTTCTACCATTAATTAGTAGTTTTCTACTAAAAATTAGTAGAAATGCTTACTAAGACAATTGTTAAACGATTCGGTACTATTTTTTTTTCGGAAAAATTTCATAGTATTTAGTCTTGAAAATTTTCAAAATTTTTTACAGTGAATAAAAGAGTAAACTGTAAACTCTTTTTGTCATAAAAGAGTAAGAGGTCTTTTGCGTCGAACCCTTATAAAGCATCAAACTATTTTGATGATATTTTTTTGTGTCTGCCGTCAGTTGTGAAAAAAATCGAAAATTTGATTCCATTAAAAAAAATTCTCCTGTAACTTACCTAGTTCCTTCATCATATGAGTACGAATTTAGCAAAAAAATTTGGCCCAAAAAAAGGTGGGGTTTTTAAAAAAATCTTCTTTTAATTTTTTCAGAAGAACCGTCTCCATTTTGCAAATTTTCCATACTTTTTTAATTTTCCGGCGGATTTCGAAAGAGGCCAATAAATCCTACCATCATCAGGAAAGAAAACTCAAATATCTTAATTGAGTCCAAAGTTATAAAAGTTTAAAGAAAAATGTTTTTTTTAAACAAGCTTAAAATTCAAATACTCATAACTTCGCGAAAATGTCTTTTTTTTTCAAAATGGTAAAATACGTGTCTTATTTCCTTTGAAAAATGTTTTTCATGGACAAACGATTCTGAGACTTGAAGTTGCACTGCCTGTCTCATGAGAAATGGATTCGACCTCAATTATGTATTACAATTTCAGAAGTACTTTTTTTTCGTTAAAAGTAATTTCTAATTGTAATTAGAAGAAAAAAACTTGTTTTTTACCTAGAATAGGTTGGCAGAAATGCTCGAGAATTTTAATGAAGCAGATGCAATATTTTCCATTCTTAGTGGAACTTCACTTTTTGTACATTCTTTGAGGCTTCTTTTCATGCAAATTATAAGGGAGACTTTATACTTTCACAGAACTTTTGTAAGGATTATGCAATTCTCTAACGACATTGCCTCTGGCAACAACTGGATCTGCACAATATAACCCACCTATTATACTGCGTGAGGCCCACACGACTGGAAATAAGTAATTTCATCATTAAAGCATTTTATGCGACATTCAGAACACTCGCGTATATAAAATCATTTTTAGAGTTTACTTACATTCATAATTTTATGGGGAAATTAAAATTTTACAGTTATGTTTCAGTCTCATACAAAAAATATTTTCTTGACCATCCTCTTCAAATGTAAAATCCTAAGTAATGTTATGCTGCATTGTATTTTGCACTTAAAATATATATTACGTTGACCTTTCGTAATAAAATTGTTGAAACCACTTTCAGTTATATTTTCCTTTGGGTATATTCTTTTTCCTGTTCGAAATACTCGAATAGAAAGTGCATAATTAGAAATAAATTGAATGTTTTTAGAAGCTTATTTATGTTTCTTATAAAAGGAAAATTGTAATTTAGGATTGCTTGATTGGAGGAAATGTTTTTTATTATAGTTCTTTAATTGCAAATTGAGTGCCTTTTTCCATGTTTCATTCTACGTGGATATTTTATATAGACACTGGGATTCACGAAGTTCAACTCCAGTAAAACGTTTTATGTCCAACTTACGCGTTTAAATTCTGTATTCCAGGAATAGGACTTTTATTCATGAAGAGTTTACTCTCGCGAATTTTCTTGCGAAAGGAAGACATAATTTTATAGTTTATATTATAGGTCATTGTGAATTATTGTCAATTGTGCAGCATTAAATAGTCAAACAAATATTTAAATATGTTTATTTAATCGAACCAAAACGAGTACAAAACTTCAAACTCCAAAATTAAGAGATCAAAATCCCAATTAAGATCAAAATCAGATGAAAATCAAATTAAGAGCCAAAATTCATTATAAATATTAAATATGACTACTACATAAAATGGTAAAAATATTTTAAAATATGCAAAAGATTTCTTGTTTTTAGAGATTTATTTGAATGCCTTTCAATTTAAATATTTGTTTCCGTTTAATAGTCATTTCAATTAATATAAGTAGGGGGCAAAATATGTGACAAATTATAATATCATACTTTTTTTTTATGTGAAGAAATTTTTATTATCCGATTTTAATTCTAAAAATCTTGAAGTCCTGAGGAAAAATGACAGAAAAATGAAGATCTTCAACATGTTATTTAAAAAGTTGGTTTTCTTATAACTTTTTCTCTTCTGATGGATTTCCCCAAATTATTTGAGTTTTATAACACACAGGCTTTTACCAAAAGATCTTCATATTTACAGAACATAAAAATAATAGATTAAATTGAAGTGGAAGTATGCCAAATAAGAAATAAATCTTTCCAAATGTCTTTTCCAAAATAAGAAATCAGAATCATCAAGACATCAAGAGAACCATTTTTCTCTGTTTTCAAGCCTCGCGAGAGTTAACAAATTGCCTCAACACGTGGCAAGCCCGCGGGACAGTGAAGTTAATGTACTGCTAAAAAAATTGGAAGTGAAGTCTCTATTTATCTTCAGTTTGGTCGCCCAATCCGGAACCAATCTCGTAAAAACATAATATAACAAAAATCTGTAAAACCATGCGAATTGTGATGTGGAAAAATACTGAAAATTTCAGGATGGACCAATAAATGCAGAAGGTAAATGAATAAAAATTGACAATTTATTCATTTAAACACTTAGCTCAGTAAAATTTAATAATAATTATTAATAAATGTAATTTTCATAAAAGGAAATAAAAAATATTACTGAAAGATTGTTATATTTTCTTATATTTCCAGAACTGCACTGTTAGAAATTTTTTGAAAATTCAACTACTTTTCATTTTCTGTGATTGTAAATTCATTTATGTACTGCGACAGAAATTTCATTTAAAATGGTTCAAAATTCATTCGTTTTTGGTTGAAAGTTCATTTGTTTTTGTTGAAAATTCAAACAAAATTTTTTTAAATCAAAAATACAATAATAATATCAATAAAAAATACCCCATAGCATTGCTATGGGGTCAACAAAACATTTGTTTGAGTCAAACAAATGTTATTTGAATAAAAAAAATTTTGTTGGAACCAAACAAACTTGTTTTCTGATCACAATTTTTTTAAAAATATAAACAAATTTTCATATTGAATCAAGAAAAAGAGGTTAAAAACGATTTTTTTTTATTTGAAAATAAATTTTCTCTGATATTTCTAGCAGTGTGAATAGATCAAACAATTCTGGATTAAATACATTAGAGTCGTAATTTGGGTTGCGATAACATGATGCCTGAATGCTTTACATTGATAGGGACACTTGCACTCAAGGATCACATTGCACTTGTACACTATCTTGTTTTATTAATCTATCAAGTGTGACATATTTACTGAAAGTGTACCAATTTAGTATTTAAAAGTACTTTTTGCATTTTTATTAATTGATTATATGTGATTAAGTCAAAATTTTACTTTTTAAAAAGTATTTTATAAGAAAGAGAATATACACAGTTTACACGTTTAGTTAAAAACAATTTTTATACAATGTGTATAAAAGTATGCAGATAACAACTGGGAATCTAATATTCTACAATAAAATGAAAGTACATAAAATAATGTACAATTGCTGTAAATATACAAAATTGTAATAAAGTATATTATTTTTGAAAATTATTATTCTTTAGAAACCATTGTGAAACATTGCAACAGTTTTAAATAGTAGAAAATAAATAAAAAAATTTTTAATTGATACGTGTTTAGTAGAGTGTTCCAAAAATGTATTGGAAATTTTTTTTTTCGAATTTTCATGCTCTCACCCCCCCAAATTTGTTCGAATCTATAAAAAAATAAATGTGTTTTTTTAAAAATGATATTTAGAGGTTCCGCAAGTCCCATGAAGTTTTATACGTATTTCCTTTAAGAAAAAAAGAAGTTTTTATAAATTTTATTCAGAATCGTCAATATTAGGTGAATCCAGTTGAAACTCAAAATTTCTCTTCATATGTCATTGACATTGTTTTGCGAGATTTGGCACTAATTATTATTTTTTTGCAGTTTTTTTAGTACAATTGTCATAAGAATGTCATAAAATACGAATCAAAAATTACTTTTTAAATATAACTCCCATAAGTCTGTTTTATAGGGATCCAAAAAAACCGCATACATAAGTGAAAAATTATGTTTTGCGAGATTTGGCACTAATTATTATTTTTTTGCGGTTTCTTTTAGTACAATTGTTTCTAATACATAAAATATTACTTTCTACTGATAATTAGATGTTTATATAAATTGTTTAAACAATTTATTATTGTTTATAGCAATTTTCTCTTAGAATAGAGTTAAAAAGTCACGGCTTTTTTCTAATTTTTCAACATTCTTTTAATTTTTCAGTTAGAACGAGGCAATAATCAATTAAAGTTAACAGAAATAATTGTTTAAACAATTGATTATTATTTATAACAATATTCTCGTAGATTAATGATAGAAAGTTGCAGTTTCTTCAAAAATTTTCCACTTATTGACCCCTTTTCAATTAGAAAGAGGTAGTAATTAATTCAAGTTAACAAACATAATTGTTTGAACAATTTATTAGTATTTTTAATAATATTCTCTTTGAATAATGCTAGAAAGTTGCGTTTTTTTCTGAAAATTTCAACTTTTTGTCCACTTTTCAATTAGAGTGAGGTAATAAATATTTCAAGTTAACAAACATAATTTTCTAAACAATTTATTATTATTTTTAATAATATTCTCTTTGTATAATGCTAGAAAGTTGCGGTTTTTTCTGAAATATTCAACTTTTTGTCCACTTTTCATTTCGAGTAAGTTAATAATTAATGCAGTTTAACAAACAATTGTTGGAGCAAATTATTATTATTTATCTTCTCCTATAGTAATGCTAGAAAGTTGCGGTTTTTTCTGAAATATTCTACTTTTTGTCCACTTTTCACTTGGTAAGGCAACAATTAATGCAAATTAACAAACATAATTATTCAAAAAATTTATTATTGTTTATAACTTAAATAATGTTTATAACAATAAAATTTATATCTTAGAGTAATGCTAGAAAGTTGCGCTTTTTTCTGAAATATTCAGTTTTGCTTTGACTTTTTAGTTATGAACAAATAATAAATGAACATCAATGAGAAAATTCTAATCTGGAGAAAACATATTGTCATCGATGATAATATGCATATATAGATCAAAAAGGCCTCAATCACATAATTAATTGATTATAGCATTGTTATAATCACATAATAGTTATAAACAATAATCATTTGTTTATACAATTATGTGTACTAAATGGCTTTAATTATTACCTCACTCTAAGTGAAAAGAGGACATAAAGCTGAAAATGTCAGAAAAAACCATAACTTTCTAATATTATTCAAATAGATTATTATTAAAAATAATAATAAATTATTTAAACAATTATGTTTGTTAGCTTGAATAATTTATTACCTCTCTCTAATTGAAAAGTGGACAAAAAGTGAAAATTTTAGAAAAAACCGCAACTTTCTAGCATTATTCTAAGAGAATGTTGTTATAAATAATAATAAATTGCTTAAACATATATTTCTGATAACTTTAATTGATTATTGCCTCGCTCCAACTGAAAAGTTGAAAAGATGTTGAAAAATTCGGAAAAAACCGCGACTTTCTAACCCTATTCTAAGAGAAAATTGCTATAAACAATAATAAATTATTTAAACAATTTATGTAAACATTTAATTATTATTAGGAAGTAATTTTTTATGAATTAGATAGAATTTGCACTAAAAAAACACAAAAAATGATAATTAGCGTCAAAAACTCGCAAAACACAATTTTTCATTTATGGGGTTTCTTTGGGTCCCTAAAAAAAGGACTTATGGAGTTGATATTTAAAAAGTAATTTTTGATTCGTATTCTGTGGGTGATTGTGAAAAGAAGTGTAGAGTTTCAACTCGATTCACCTAATATATATTGACGATTCTGAATAAAATTTACAAAAACGTCTTTTTTTCTTATGGGAAATACGTGTAAGACTTCATGGGACTTGCGGAACCTCTAAATATCATTTTTTTTTTTTAAACGCATTTTTTTGTGGTTTCGAACAAATTTTGGGGGTGAGAACATGAAAATTTAAAGAAAAAAAAGGGACCACCCTAGTGTACAGTGGATCTGAACTACTGATTACAATTAAAGTCTCTTAATTTTATATGCATTTAAATGTTTACAGCATTTAATAATTTTAAAGCATATAAAAAGTGAATGCCTTCTGAAAATGAACTGAGTGAACAACTGTACATGTACTTTACTTTTTACTGATGCTATACAGTTAATTTAACTGTTTTTCTTTGATCTAAATTTTATTTTGAATTTATTTTCCAGGTGAAGTAAATTGAGACAACCGGAAGTCGGAAGGACGCAGGTGCAGGATGTCGGAGTTGCGCGCGCAAAATACTTTAGCATTACCCGTGAATGCAAACCTGGTGCAACAAGCAGACGATGACCAGTCTGCAACAAGAAGCCGGCCTGTTAGCTTGTACGATAATTACAAGGTGAGGAAATGACTCAGTGACACGTGAAAAAAATATTCTGTAATTCTGTGCTATCTTTTACTTAAAAAAAAAACAGAAACATTATTTTTTTGACAACCAGTGAATTTTGTCTCCATGAAAGTGTTAATACCGAAAAGAAGAAACATTTTTCAAACTATCATTAAAATTCTCAATCTTTCAAACTTGGGACAAATTATTCTTTATTGCATATTAATGACAGATGAGTAAAATGTATGTCAAATTGCATGTATTTTTCATTATAATTTTTAAAAAATGACAAATGCTGCAAGTAACGTGAAGTTTTCAAGGTAAATGAATGTTTTTTAAAACACCTCTTATGAACTCATTTTTCCAAGTAATACCTCTGTAACAAATTTGCAGTATTAGCATAATTAAGCAGAGGGACAAAGTTATTTAAAAAAAAAAAGGATTCAATTGATGAAAGTGTGATTTATTTTCCATGCAAAGTAGATTTAAAAATTTTTATTTTTGTTTTATGGGAAATAATTTTGGAATGAATTTGCATAAGCAATTCATCGATGTGGAATGTTGAACGTATTTTTGAAATACCAGTATTCGCATAGGATTGTAAAACTGATTCCTGTCTGCCTTCAACTTTCTCATAATTACTGTATATCTCTGCAACATTCTGTGAGATTATGTATTCGAATATGTGTTACATAATACACGTATCTGTCTATTGGCATGGAGACTATGTATAGTTGTTAAAAATTGCAGTTTCCATTAGAGAGTGACCTATATATATTCTGGAGGCAGAAACTATGATAGTTTGTTTACATTTGAAGTAAAGTGAAATTTTACTGCTTTGAAAAAAAAGATTCAATAGTTTTACAGTCTCACGTTATTAAAAATTATTATTAATTAAAGAATTGATACGTTAACGCAAAGAAATTTAGTATCTTAAGTAATCTTCGGAAAAAAAACGAAGGATTTTAATGATTGTACAGTACAATCAGAAAATTGTGATCTATGTATATAGTTGAGAACTATTAAATTATTTTGAATGCTTCAAATGTTTGACAATTTAAAAGAAACGGTCTTCAAATTTGACAACATTGAAAATCAAAATCATCCATTCTTGAAAATGTTTAAATTTGAAATTTAAAAAACGTTAGATTATAAAAAAAAATTTTTTTAGGCGTAAACGTCTTCAATTTTGAACTTCTTTTTCCCAATGTAGGATAATTACACACTAATTATGCACTTGCCGAGTAAACAATGGATTTCTTTTAACCTAAAACCGTCATTAACTAAGTCTTATTACATCTCTGAAACATAAAAATTAAGTGTACTCGTCAAACTAGTATAAAAATAGCAAGAATTTTATTTTCGAAATCAACAATTGATGCATTTACTCTATAGAACTTACACATACCTGTTTGTAAAAAATTTTATTTCAAAATTGAAAGTTTGAAAAGTTTTTCAGGACACTTTTTTATATCAATTGTCAATGCTTTTTCAGAATACTTCATTTAAACGATTCGCCATTTTCGTGACGTCAATTATACGAAGACTCTCATTGGCGTAAAAAATCAGCGAAGCATGCATATAGAGTATTTATTATTTTTGAATGATTGGAATTATCTGATAGATGACAGCAACTCGCTTGATATACATAATAAGGTTACAATTTATAAAACAATGAATTATGCTCTTTGAATATTTCTTATCTCATTGCAGTAAATTGTGAATTGAAAGCACAAGAAAGAATTTATTTTACTATACCACATAAAAAAAAGTTGTGAAATGTTTTTTTTCAAAGAAGGCGGTCTCCATGATAAATAATCTAAAGATTATTTTATTCATTTGATCTAGCAATGAATTCATTTTAATATCCTCTAAGAGATTAAATAACTATTTTCATATTTTTGGACATTTGACATGTGCAAATTCTGAATTGCAGTCAAATAGAAAGGGAATTTTAGATCGGAATTGTGTGCGTATTATAAAAATTGAAATGAATTTTCGTGACTCTGCTTATAACTAGAGGCCAAATATGATTTTAAAAGGTAGTTGTAAAATGATAGAATGTATCTTTTGCAGGATGCACCGACAATGGCGCCTTGCGTGACTTCCGCGATGAGCGACGGCAATTTGAGCCAAGTTCGTGACGGTGATGTCCCGGAGGAGATGCAGGAAGGCAACAAAAGCAATAACAACAACAATATTGACTATGGGAATAGCCGTGTCAGCAGCGCCGTCAGCGCTGGCAATATTTCAAAAATCCATAGCCCAAAAGTTAAAGGTAAATGAATTCAATGGTTATAAATGCGACTAATTCTCCAATAAATTCAAAATCCTGAAATTGTGAAATGTCACTTTTTGGGGTAATAATGAGATATCCTGAATGCCCAACCAGGTAGATCCTTAATATTTCCCGAAAACAGAATCAGTAACATGTTAATAATTCCGATATTTTCCAATTTCCGAATATTACCACCAACAATTTTGATAAATACCTGAATTAAAGAATTCAAAAGAATTCAATGTGAATTCAGACAAATTTAAGGTGAATTCAAAGAATTCAAAATAAGAATGCAAGGCGAATTAAAAAATAATAATTTAAAAATACAAAATAAATTCAAAAGAATTTAAAGAATACAAAATGAATTCAAAAGAGTTCAAAAACTTCTAGGTGAATTTAAAAAATTCAAAGGAATTCAAAGGAATTCAAAGAATTCAAAAGAAATCAAAAGAACTCAACGAATTCAGAAGAATTCAAGGTGAATTTAGAAGAATATAAGGTGAATTCAAAAGAATTCAAAGAATACAAAATGAATTCAAAAGAGTTCAAAAACTTCTAAGTGAATTCAAAAGAATTCAAAGGAATTCAAAAAATTCAAAGGAATTCAACAAATTCAGAAGAATTCAAGGTGAATTCAGAAGAATATAAGGTGAATTCAGAAGAATTCAAGGTTAATTCAAAAGAATTAAAAGAATTTAAAATAAGAATACAAGGTAAATTCAAAAATACAAAATGAATTCAAAAGAATTCCAAGACTTCAAGGTGAATTCAAAGGAATTTAAAGTGAATTAAAGAATAAAAGATGAATTTAAAAGAATTCAAAACAATTCGAAAAATTCGAAGGAATACAAAGAATTCAGAATAATTTAAGATGAATTCAAGGTGAATTTAAAGAATTCAAGGTGAATTCAAAAAATAATTCAGAAAATACAAAATGAATTCAAAAGAATTCAAAAAATAAAAGCTGAATTTAAAAGAATTCAAGGTGAATTTAAAGAATTCAAGGTGAATTCAAAAAATAATTCAGAAAATGCAAAATGAATTCAAAAGAATTCAAAGAATACAAGATAAATTAAAAAGAATTCAAAATAAGAATAAAAAGTGAATTCAAAGGAATTCAAAGACTTCAACGTGTACTCGTGAATTCAAAAAAATTTTTAATGAATTCTAAGGAATTCAGCAACTTCAAAAGAATTCGAAGAATTCAAAATAAGCATACAAGGTGAATTCAAATAAATGAATTCAAAAAATACAAAATGAATTCAAAAGATTTCAAAGAATATAAGATGATTTCAAAAGAATTCAGAGAGTTCAAGGTGAATTCGAAAGAATTCAGGAACAAGTATATACCTGGATTTAGTAGTTGTTAACCCCTCAAATATTTCATTACTCTACTCTCTAAATCTAAATTAGTCAAAAACTACTAATGAAATAACGAGAAGTCTTCCACCAATTGAATTATTAAGATTTTCTACTAATATTTAGTAGAAAACTACCGAGGGGATAACCACTAGCAATTTTGATGTACACCTGAATTTAAGAATTCAAAGAACACAAGATGAATTCAGAAGAATTCAAAATAAGAATAAAAGGTGAATTCAAAAGAATTCAAAGATGCAAGGTGAATTCGAAAGCATTCAAAGAATACAAGATTAATTCAAAAGAATTTAAATTAGAATACAAGGTGAATATTCAAAAAAATAATTCAAAAATACAAAATGAATTCAAAAGAATTCAAAGAATACAAGGTAAATTCAAAAGAATTCAGGAACAAGTCGACTATCCCGAAGAAAATTGTCTTAACAAAGATTTCCGATTACAGAGTGTATCAACTATATTCTACTTTGCTAGAGTATCGTATCTCCATTTACTAATACACAGAGATACGACACTCTAGCGAAGTAGAATATAGTTGATACACTCTGTTTTCGG
>JBAGKK010036602.1:0-10720 GCA_037177015.1 Euceroptres primus | reverse complement strand
AAAGAAAATATTATTAAAAATAATAATAAATTGTTTAAACAATTATGTTTGTTAACTTGAAATAATTATTACCTTACCCTAAATGAAAAATGGACAAAAGATGGAAAATTTTAGAAAAAACGCAACTTTCTAGCATTATTCTAAGAGAATATTCTTATAAATAATACTCAATTGTTTAAACAATTATTTCTGTTTGTTTAATTAATTATAGCTTCGCTCTAACTGAAAAGTTGAAAGCAATTTGAAAAATTTGGAAGAAACTGTGACTTTCTAACTCCATTCTAAGAGAATATTGCCATATACAATAATAAATTGCTTAAACAATTTATGAAAACATCTAATTATCAAAAGAAAGTAATATTTTATTAGAAAAGTAATATTTTATTAGTAATATTATTATTAGAAACAATTTGTACCAACAACACCGCGAAAAAAAATCAAAATTAACGCCAAGAACTCGCAAAATCCAATTTTTCACTTATGGGTTTTTTTTAGGACCCTATAAAACCGACTTATGGGGTTTATATTTAAAAAGTAATTGTTGATTCGTATTCTATGGCTAATTGTGAAGAGAAATTTTCAGTTTCAACTCGATTCATCCAATATTGACGATTCTAAATAAAATTTACAAAAGCGTCTTTTTTTTCTTATGGGAAATAAGTGTTAAACTTCATGAGGCTTGCGGAACCTCTAAATATTTTTTTTTTTAAAGGCATTTATTTTTTAGTGGATTCGAACAAGTTTGTGGGGTAAGAGCATGAAAATTCGGAGAAAAAAATTTGGACCATCCTAATTCACATTCAGTGCCGCCGTAGTTGCAAAATTCGAAAAAGTGACTTTATTCTATGGAGGGCTATACATGAAGTTCATTTATATAATTCCTAGCGAGTTTCGTATGAAACGCAACTTCATTCATGTGACAGCTGGAAAGTTGAAATTTGTCGAATTCTCATTTTGAGAATCCTGATAAATGATCTGCAACAAAATTAACACCCGCGGTTTTCTGCGTCTTATTTGTTTTTATCGCATTCGTAGTCATTTCAACTTTACAAGTTTCAGGGTGTCTAACGGACCGGGAAATCGGGGAAACCCGGGAAAAACCCGGAAATTTGTTTTCACTTAGAGAAAACCGAGAAAACCCCGGGAATTTTATTTCAGATCGAGAATTTTTTAATTTAATGGTAAAATCTACTTATTTTCACTTTATTTACGGCTATTTGAAAAGTGGAAAAAAATAAATTTCGAAAATAAAAATAACCATTAACTTTTATTTTTGCAAAAATGTAAAGAAAAGTATATAATTTAATGTTTAAGATAGAGAAACAATGCTAATGTGTCTATTTCGTGAGAAATTATAAGCTTTTTAGGATAATATATACGTCTGTATCCATATTCTTCAGCTTCGACCTTTTGTAAATTTTAATATGCATTTTTTTCGTAAGAAAGATTCAATTAATAAAAACATATCTTAGTATTGATAAAGTCTGAAACGTTGCCTATCAATACTAAAATATGTTTTTATTAATTGGACCTTTCCCACGAAGAAAATACATACAATATATAAGTTATTGTTCATAAAAAATGTAAAATTGGTCGGGAAAATGAAAAATTTGTTCGGGAAAAAACCGGGAAAAGCCTGGGAATTTTAAGTGGCCTGATCGCTAGACACCCTGAATTTGAATAGAATTCCTTGAAATTTTCCAGTAATCTTTTGTGAAACGACGATAACAAACAAATTTAATAATTCCAACTCCATTGATTAAAAAACTTTATTGCAGCTCTTATTTCTCTAAAATTCAGAATCATTAAGAACGAGCCTGCAGAGGGAATTTTTGCCTTTGTGACGAGCATAACGATGTGCGCGTGACGGCGTCGAGATTCAAATCAGAGTTTGCTTTCACGTTCACAATTAATTATACGATCCTCCTCTGGTTGTAATTAAGGGAACGTATACGGAGAACCACCGGAAAGTTTTCAATAGAGCGACTCAATGTCAGGGTCGGTATGTTAAAGAGGAAATTTATATATGTATAAAAAACAGGGGAAGACATATATTCTGAATAAATGCTTGTACTAAATATACCCTCTTGTTAAAAAATATATCTAAAGCTGTAGCAATGGGTTTTCCCCTTTTGCAATTATGAAAATCACCCGCGGCTTATTCGCGACCACCGATAAGGTGGACTGACTAAAAGAAATAAATGAGAACAAATGCAAAAAAAAACTGTATGTAAGCTTTCCAGAAAAAAAATATAATAAACGACTTTCGCAGTATGGGAAAAGCAAGGGCTGTCCCATTCGACATAAACTCACCCCGAATTCTAGCTTTGTACTATTTTTTTGAGACGTTTTTTTCTCCTGGATTTTGGTTAGATGGGTTAGAACTTGACGCCGAAGGGTTGAAGTTTATGAGTAAAAAAAAAAGTGGTTGCACATTCGAAATGTCATAACTCATCTAGCTCATGACGTACGATTTATGTCGAGGGAGGTACAACAGTGAGAATCGTAGCACTTGTTCGCGAAAGCGTAATGGGTAGAATTAACCCCTTTTGTGATCCTTACTACGGGGATTTCAACCCTTACAGGAGCACTCGTTTGTTCTTGGTTCTTTAATTATCACCCTTAGTTGCTTTCGACGTCAACGAGGGCTTCTAGAATATTATATAGAGTATTATAGAGCCTATGTGTGAAAAACAGATTAACTATTCGTTTTTCTTTGTAAAAAAAATGTTTCAGAGAGGGAGGATCTAAAAAACGGGTGTGCTACCGATGTTTCGCACATTTTAATTTAGGAAGCAAATGTATTTTTGGCAAAAAAGTCCTGTATTCACGGAGAAAACTGAATATTAAGAACTATAGATATTAAAAATGTAGATATTAACCCGCAAAATGATTATACACATATCTTATATTATTATGCACAATGGATATTATGCACAATATCTCGAACTTTTTCTTTAATATATTTTTGGTTAACATCAGAATATATTAATGGTTCTTAAAATCTGAGATATTAAAATTTTAAATCCTAGATGTTACTGGTTAATACCAGAATATATTTTCGTTTCTGCAATCTGAGAGGTTAAAATTTTGAAATCTTAAATGTTATCGGTTAATAACAGAAAATAGGGCGGGCCGAAACTATCGAATTTTTACCAATCAAATCCCGTCTCCGAAAAAATGTTGCCTTTTCTAATCAGGATGAGTGTACAATTTTTTTTTGTCAGTATTATAGCAAGCCGCCACGAGTTTGAAATTTTTAATGTTCGAAATTTTTACATTTCTTTTCTATGATGCAAAAATTATGGTGATATTTTTTGTGCAGAGATTGTGGCAATAATTGATAATAAAAAATAAAAATAGAACAAAAATTAATTTTGACCAAGTTATAATTTTTTGAAAATTCGCAAAAAATGAGTTTTTTAAATCGATGAATGAAACTTTCATTTTAGAAAATTTTTAATTTTTAAAAATGAATTTTCATTAATTTGAAGTGAAGAATCGACATATTATTTTCATTATATTCTAAAAAAATGAGTTTTTTTAAATCGCTGAATGAAACTTAAAAAAATTTTCAATTTTTAGAAATGAATTTTCATTAGCTTGAAGTGAAGAATCGATATATTATTTTCATTCTATTTTTAAAATATGAGTTTTTTAAGTCGCTGAATGAAACTTTCATTTTAGAAAATTTTTAATTTTAAAAATGAATTTTCATTAGCTTAAAGTGAAGAATCGACATATTATTTTCATTGTATTCTAAAAAAATGAGTTTTTTTAAATCGCAGAATAAAATTCTCATTTTAGAAAATTTTTAATTTTTAAAAATGAATTTTCATTAATTTGAAGTGAAGAATCGACATATTATTTTCATTGTATTCTAACAAAATTTTCTCTGCTTTTCATATTCATAATTATTCATATTCAGTTTATTTTAAGCTCAACAGTTTTAATTATTGTACTTCGGGATTTTAGAAATTTTTAAGGAACTGAAAAAATTAACTCAAAATTTTTTTGTAAGTTTTTAATAATAATAGCTAGATTGTCCACTTCAAACTAATTTAAACAATTTTTTAAATAAAAGTTTCATTCAGCGATTTTAAAAAACTAATTTTTTCCGAATTTTTAAAAAGTCATAACTTGGTCAAAATTAATTTTCGTTTAGTTTTTTTCATTTATTACTATATATTATTATTTTTTATTATTTATTATCACCACAATCTCTACGTAAAAAAAAATTCACCGTAATTTTTGAACCACTAGAAGGAAATGTAAAAATTTCAAGGTCATGGCGGTTTGCTATAATATTGACAAAAAAAATAAAAAACAAATTGAAGACTCATCCTGATTAGAAAAGGCAACTTTTTTTTATAGTCGGGATTTGATTGGTCAAAATTCGATAGTTTCGGTTCGCCCTAACAGAAAATATTAAGAGCTCTTATGTCTTATATAATCCGAGATATTAAACGTGAATATTAAGGTGGACCGAAAAACAAAAATTTTCGAAACTTGAAAAGAAAAAGTTGCCTTTGGAGAAGATAAATCGAGGCCAAATAAAATGTTAGAAATTGGTTAATATCTGACTCTCGCGCATCGGGGTCAAAGTTTTGAATTTTGATCAATTTTTCGACTTTATTTCCTATGGGCCAGAAATTATGGCCAATTTTTTGTTTGTGCAGTTTTTAGTAGTGTACAATAATGTGAAATCACAAATTAAAATAAAAAATATTGTTCAAGCTAGAACTTTTTGAAAATGTGCAAAAAAATCGTTTCTTGAATTTTTTTTCCACTTTTTTTTAAAAACAAGTAAACATGTGGTAGAAATTTCTTCAGCTTAAGTCGAAGAAGCATGCTATTATGTTGTTAAAATGAAAAAAAAAAATTTTGTTTTGCGCAAGATGTCAAAATTGCTCAAAAAAGCAAAATTCACCATTTTTGACTACTTCCAAAACCGGGAAAAATTTTTTTGTTATGTCAACAGAATAACGTAATTTCTTTGATTTAAGCTGAAGAAATTTCAATCACATATTCAATTTTTTTTCTAAAAAGTGGAAATAAAAAAATTCAAAAAACGAATTTTTTGCACATTTTCATAACATTTTACTTGAACCATTTTTTAAATTTGTAATTTAATATTATTGCTACTAAAAATGCTAAAAAATCCTTGTTACTAAAATGTTATTAAATTGATAAAATACTAAAAAATCAACCACTGTATTAATAGTTACTATATTCTAATATCTCAATGCTTTATAACATAACAAACTTTGTTTAATATCAAATGTTAAAAGATTTTTTCATAAAAATACATACATAGTTATTACGTTTTATCCTGTTGTTTTCTAAATAGTTTCATTTTCTTTTATTTTATTTTAATACACTTTCCTTAAATAACTTGATTAACTTTTGAACATAATTCTAATTATTTTGATTAGGTGCCTCGGCTAGTAAAAACTAAAAATACAATGATGAAAATTACGTAAAGTAGGAAGTGGGGGGTCCAAACTATTTTGTTATTACTTGTTACATATGGGGGGAGAGATAGGTTCAAAATTTTTTAAAAATGTGTAACGTAATTTATGGATTGCTTCCTAATTAAAAATAAATCTTAGTATCTTAGATAGTTATTTGTAATATATAAGATATTTCACTTTAATATTTTACATAATATAATACACAGTAATATTTTAGATACTGTACTTTAAGATCTCGGATATTTTACTTTAATATTTGGGATTTTTAAATGTAAAATCTCAGCTATTTAAAATTAATATCTAGGATTTAACCAGTTTTAAAATCTAGATTAATAACCAACCAGGGTGTCTACTCACCCTGGAAAACCTGGAATTGTCAGGGAATTTTTTTATACCTGGAAAAACCTGGAAATGTCAGGGAATTTTTTTCAAACTCAGGGAATTTTTTCGAGCTTACTGAAATTTTTTTTAATTGTAACAAAATTAAATAACGATATTTACAAGGACTGGAAAATATACTATTCGTAATAAACTCGTGACATTATATACTTATTCCGATTTGAATTGAACGCTGGAGGAAGAAAAAAACGAAAAGCTTTGGAGATAAAAGAACTTGAAGCGAAGCGTAGGAAAATGCTGGAACAAGCACAAAAAGAAGCCATGGCACTCGAAGAAAAAATTGTAGAAATAAAAAATTAACCAGAACAGAATGTATTTAAGAAAATATTTAAATGTTTTATTCCTAACGTTATTTCTTTATATTTGAATGTTTTATTCCTTACGTTCTTTGTTTATATTTAAATGTTTTATTCCTAACGTTATTTGTTTATATTTAAATTTTTTATTCTTAACTTTATTTTCTTTACAAACGTTGTTTCGTTCGTAAATGAAGAGAAGTTATTTAATTTGACTGTATTTTGTATTCTGTATTACATGTTCATGTAGATTTTGTCACAAAACACCATAAGTACTCTTACAGCATAACGTATTAAATAAACATTATTTTGAAATACATCTGCTATTTCACTGTTTTATCATCCGCCATTATTTTCTAAATTTAATAAATTTAAATAATTATAATTTAAACATTCACATGTGGATAACAAATGAGGTTACTCAATTATTAGATAATATTTTAATGGGGGCGGGGTTGTAATAAAATTCCGTATTCCATATTTGAATGACCAAAAAATGATACCTGGCAAAATCTAGAAATACCTGGAAAAGTTCTGGAAAATTCAGTGAGTTTTTTTTTCAGAATTTGAGTAGACACCCTGACTAACATCTCGGATATTTAGGATTAATATCTTGCATATAAAGTGTTTTAATATCTGTGCACAGTAAAAAAAAATAATTAAAATTGTTACATCTTAAAATGGTTTGGTTTAAATTCAGCAAATTTTGTCTTAATTTAAGCAATATTGGTCTAAATCTAATACCACGTTACCTGAATTTCAGACTTGAGTCTTAAACTCAGAATTAATTTTTCTTAAATCCAGACAAATTTTACTAAATTTAATCCGAACCATTTTAAGGAGTAACAATTTTAATTATTCTTTTTTTTTACTGTGTGGATGCTAAATCTAAATATCTAGATCGTCGTCCCATACTTAAGCATCAAATACATTATGTTTTAATATCCAAACATTAATCGATAATTTACATTTTTCTCTCAGTGTTTTAAAAAAAAATAGGCTCTGTGATCCCTCGAGTCAACAAAAATTTTTAAGTCGACCTCAATTTCCGAAATGAAAGATGAATTCTCACAATAGAGCAAATTCTCTCTAACTTTCCCTTCTGATAAAAACTGATCAAGTACTAACCATATGTGACCTTAATATTACTAAACAATTAAACCAACACAAAGTGTGAAGTGTACCTATTTGCTTCAATTGGATCACGGTCTAGTTGTAAATATTATGAAGGGGGGTTGCAATATTCTATAATCTGTTCTATAATCTATGTTCTATATTATGTATAATAGTAAAAATGGTGAAAATTTATTATCATTCGGTTTTTAGAATCTTTTGCGACAGATCGAATGACTCAGAGGAGCGAGTCTGATTCAACCATAAAACGAAGCGACGATAGACAATCAAAACTGTGTCACGAGAGAAGTCACCGTGTCGTCGCGACCATTAGGAAAATGCAAACAGAGGAGGAAGAAGGAGAACGGAGGATAAAAAAGAAAAAAGCAAACGAAAGCTTCCTATATTTAGATTTAGACTATTGCACCCTCTCTTTTGATTCGTACGTTGAGTTCGAATCGTTGCAGCAGGCCGAGTGACATGATAATATAAAATTCCGGTAAATTCACCTAATGATCAGGATCCATTCACCTTTGAAACCCTTTCGAAAATTCGCATTGAGTCCCCTTCACGGATTTTAGCAGGAGACGGCTGGCTCGCGCCAACATCGGGTTCTACTCCTACGCTCCTTCATATTTCTTTGTGAGAATAATACTTATTATTGCCGGGTGAATGCGAAATTCAAGGCGAAAAGAACCGATGCATCAAAAATAAGGACAATATGCCCCCCGGCCACCAGGCCCTAAACGAATTTTCACCCTTCGAAAATTTATCTTCAATTCAAGAATGAAAAATATCACAATGAATTACAGACAGTTAAAAACTAGTCTTCAATCTTGTTAGCACACTTTCATACCAGCTTCACACGTTTGATTGTTCATGGAAAAGTCGTTATTTCTCCTTCTTCAGTATTTTCGGAGTTATTGCATACTTGCAAAATGCGTCAGAAATTAATGGTGGCAAATTTTTCTGACAAAAGTCTCGATTGGAGATTAAGAGCACAGAAAATCGCGGGTGTTAATTTTGTTTCAGCTCATTCGTTAAGATCCTCAAAATGAGAATTTGACAGATTTCAAGTTCCCAGCTGTAACATGAATGTAGTTGCGTTTCATACGAAACTCCCTAGGAATAAATAAACGAATTCATTTACAGTCCTCCATAAAATAAAGTCACTTTTTCGAATTTTGCAACTCCGGCTGCACTGAATGTGCATTAGGCTGATCATTTTTCTTAGAACTTTCATGCTCTCACCGCACAAATTTGTTGGAATCCACAAAAATATACCTTTTTTTGGAAAAAAAATTATATTTAGATTTAGAGGTTTCGCAAGCCCCATGAAGTTTAAGACGAATTTCCCATAAGAAAAAAAGACGCTTTGTAAATTTTATTCAGAACCGTCAATATTAGGTGAATCGAGTTGAAACTGGCCATTTTTCTTCACAATTAGCTATAGAATTCGAATAACAATTACATTTTAAATATCACCCCCATGAGTTTGGTTCATAGGGTTCCAAAAAAACCCCATAAGTGAAAAATTAGGTTTTGCGAGTTTTTGGCGCTAAGCATAATTTTTTCGCGATTTTTTTTAGTGAAAATTGTTTCTGATACATACGATAATACTTTCTTCTGACAATTATATGTTTTAGTAAATTGTTTAAACAATTTATTATTGTTTATAGCAAAATTCTCTTAGAATAGAGTTAGAAGGTCACGGTATTTTCCGAATTTTTCAACTTGTTTTCAACTTTTCAGTTAGAGCGAAGCAATAGTCAATTAAAGTTAACAAAAATAATTTTTTAAACAATTTATTATTATTTATAACAATATCCTCTTAGAATAGTGCTAGAGAGTTACGGTTTTTCTAAAATTTTCCACCTTTTGTCCACTTATCAATTAAAGTGAGTTAATAATTATTTCAAGTAAGCAAACATAATTGTTTAAACAATTTATTATTGTTTTTAATAATATTCTCTTTGAATAATGCTAGAAAGTTGCGGCTTTTTCTGAAATATTCAATTTTTTGTCCACTTTTCGCTTAGAGTGAGTTAATAATTAATGCAGTTTAACAAACATAATTGTTTATTCAAATTACTATTGTTTATAACTATCTTCACCTATAGTAATGCTAGAAAGATGCGGTTTTTTCTTAAATATTTAACTTTTTGTCTATTTTTCACTTAGTGGTGTAATAATTAATGCAAGTTAATTATTACAATCAAATAATTTATTGATTATAACAATGTTATAATCAATTAATTATTTGATTCAGGCCTTTTTAATCTCTATATATGTATATTATCATTGATGACAACATGTTTTATCCAGGGAAGAAGAGGGGAGTGAAATATGTGCAATTCCAAATTTTTCTTTTACGTTTTGCATTAAACTTCGTATTGCAATTCAAACCAAAATTTTTACAAGTCATTCATAAACCCACTCCTCCTACCTACTCCTAATTATTCCATCCTTTATTTTTATTTCTGCTGTAAGGTAGCCTTTTTGTCTAAATTAATATTTGTAAAACATTAGCGAAAGAGTACAAACAATTTACTTTGAAAAAAAATAAAGTGCATTTAAAAAATGATTCTTGATTATGTTCATTTTTTATTTGTCCATAACTAAAAAGTCAAAGCAAAACTGAAGATTTCAGAAAAAAGCGCAACTTTCTAGCATCAGTCTAAGCTAAGAGAAGATAGTTGTAAACAATAATCAATTGTTTAAATAATTATGTTTGTTAACTTGAATTAATTATTACCTCACGAAGTGAAAAGTGCACAAAAAGTTAAAAATTTCAGAAAAAACCGTAATTATCTAGCTTTACTATGGGAGAAGATAGTATAAATAATAATAATAATTTGTGTTAACAATTATTTCTGTTAAATTGCATTAAATATTAACTCACTCTAAGCAAAAAGTAGACAAAAAGTTGAATATTTCAGAAAAAACCGCAACTTTTTTGCATTATACAAAGAAAATATTTTTTAAAATAATTATAAATTATTAAAACAATTATGTTTGTTAACTTGAAGTAATTATTACATTACTGTAATTAAAAAGTGGGCAAAAGGTGGAAAATTTTAGAAAAAGCCGCAACTTTCTAGCATTATTCTAAGAGAATATTGTTTTAATTAATAATAAATTGTTTAAACAAATATGTTTTGTCAACTTGAATTTATTATTTGTTAAAATGCATTAATTATTGACTCACTCTAATCCAAAAGTGGACTAAAAGTTGAATATTTCAGAAAAAACTGCAACTTTCTAAACTAAATTGAAATTGAAATTATTCAAAGAGAATATTATTGAAAATAATAATAGATTGTTTAAACAAATGTTTGTTAACTTCAATTAATTATTACCGCACGAAGTGAAAAGTGCACAAAAAGTTAAAAATTTCAGAAAAAACCGTAATTATCTAGCTTTACTATGGGAGAAGAT
>JBAGKK010036583.1:0-10723 GCA_037177015.1 Euceroptres primus | reverse complement strand
ATAATTAAGAAAAAATTATTATTTTGCTTAAAAATGTGTGAAAAAATTTGTATTTAATTATTTATAATGATGGTGATTTAAAAGGGGATAATTTTATTTGTATAATAATGTCATACGTGCCGAAACATTCAGCAAATAAAAACAATAAAAAAAAAAATAAAAAAGCCAAAACTAAAAAGGGGGACCTCTGCTATGTAAAAAGGGGGACTCCATACGTTCCGAAACATTCAGCAAATAAAAACAACAGAAAAATTAATAAAAAAGCCAAAACTAAAAAGGGTAACCTCTAAATCATATCCGGTTTTCAATTTTTTTTTTTGAAAAATTTTTGAAAACATTCAGATTCGAAAATCCTTTTTTTAAAATAATCCTAATGTATATCCATAAATTCAGTATATTTTAATATAACGTTCACTAAAGTATTGTATCTCAAAATGAAATGAAATGAAATTTGAGCCTATACAATCATTTTACATAAAAAGTATATACCTAAAACAGAAATTGAAAAGTATTTAAATAATAAATAATAATTGTGAAACATACTTTTTTAAATTAACATAGTGCTTCAAAATGAAAGCAAAGTATAATTTTAATTACTGTCAAGTTAGGTATATTTACAAATAAATTCATTTGCCACAACAATAACGGTCCTAAATTTAATAAATTTACCTGCTTATTATCACATTTTTATGATTTTCTTATAACGAACAAATTCCTTAATCTTGAATTAATATGTTTTGTTAATTACACTCAGTCATTATGAATTGTAATTAACGAGTTAATACATAGTTGAAAATCCTCTACGCAAGATTGATGTTTGTTCCATAAGTTCTTTCTTATGAGAGTTCAGCAGTACGCCCGGTAAAGATTTTAAACGGCGCGCGCTATTGCAGCAGACGACAGCAGTAATTTGATAAAAAGGAGATCTGATAGGAAATGGTGAAGGTACGACTTTAAAGTCGAATCACAACCATTTCATAATTTCGGTGGGAGTATGAAAAGATGATGATAGCTCGGCGGGGAAATTGGAAGTTGCGCAGCAGGAATTTGCGCACACACGTATGTATACATGTGCGGGTGTAAACTATCTACGCAAACGTCTTATCGAGAGTAGGGATCGTCCATAAACTACGTCGCCTTTCGTATCTCCCTCTATGCCAAGCAACTGAGGAAGACACGAGTATACCACACTATAGCCAAAAAGGCTACGTTGTTTATGGACAATAGAGGCAAACGATCAAGACTGGTTTTGAGCATCTTGAAATGGTAGAAGTTGAAATGGTGGAGGCCCGACTGTAGTTTTGGTTGCCCATGCATTAGCCGCCATGTTCTGGAGCGCTACTCATTCCCCCCGAACCGATTGGTGTATACCAAGCGCGTCTGTTACGCTTGGTCCTTCTGATTCGTACGTCCATGCTATGTTGTTATTGTGAAGTTGAAAACATTTCCAAGTTGAAGAAAAGGTCCAGAATTTCTGAATTTAATTAAATAATTAGAGTAAAGGTAGCCAAATTACGAAATATACTTATCAGTTTTAGCGGTTTGTTCTTCATTAGCTGCGATGGCCGACCGTTTGACTCAATTGCAAGATATGATAAATCAGGTGTTTCTTAATTAACAAGCTAACAAACAAATATTTTCTAATACTTTCCCAATACATTTTTAATTCATTTTTACTTCTACTTATAACTATATTAATATAGATAGAATTTTGTAATAAAAACATCCTAAAATCTATCAAAGTACATTTGATGTCGATCCTAACCTCACTTTTTTTCATGAAATATTTTAATCATTTTTATAAAACCTACAAAATCGTTATCTGCCCTTATAATTATAATTATATAATACAGGGATCACAGTGGTTCAGTAGTTCAATTTTAGGAAAAATACGGAATTTCTTTTTCGAGAAAAAGGATTTTAAAAAAAGGAGGGTTTTTTTCTTTTAAAAATACCAAGGAAGCTACAATTCTCTAGAATCTTAAAAAATCCTCAAAAATCTTAGATTCCTGTCTAGAATCTAATAAAACACTCCTCAAATTTTTAAACCTTCAGAATCTTTGAATGCTTTAGAATTTTCTAAAATCCTTCACGACTTCTGGATTTTTCAACAAACTTTTAAAATCTTCTAGAATATTTTTAAGTTTCCATATACTTGTAGATTCATTAAATCTTTTGAAATCGCAAAAAATTCTCTACAATCTAGATTTTTGAGTGTTTTAGAATCTCCCAGCGACTTCCTGATTCTTCTAAACTCTTCCATAAAGTTCTAAAATCTTCTAGTCTCTTCCAGACTTTTGTGAGGACTCAAAATGACTACAAAATTTTAGGAAGATTCTGAAGACAGTCTGGAAGATTCTTCAACATTATTAGAGTCTTTTCTAGACTTGAGAGAGTTTTAAAAGATTCTGCAGAATTCTGGAAATTCTAATGGAGTTCAGAATGATGTGTTTGAAGTTCTGAACGTTCAAATGAACGAAATTTTTACTTGATTGCATTTTAAACCCAAATTTGTTCTAAAATATTGATTTATTTAATATATAAACTAATGTAGGAATGATAAAAAAGCTCAAGATATTTCTCTTTATTTTGTAGATTGAACAATATTTCAAAGTTGTTTCAAGATAAATTTGAATGAAGAAAAAAAGTTCGTTCATTCGAAAGTTCAAAACTTCAGGTACATTTCAGAATAACCTTGAGGATTCTAGAAGATTTTAGAAGAGCATGGAAGAGTTCAGAAGATTTTAGAAGATTCTGGAACATTCTAGTATATTTTGTAGAATATTAAAGAATTTTTAAGAATTCTCTAAGATTGCATTAAGAATTCTTCAAGATGGTATAAGATTATGATAGTAAAATCCAGAAGATTCTAAAAGATTATGGAAGAATCAGACAAGTTTTGAAGATGAGAGAATTTCGGTGGTCTTTTGTAGACTTTGGAGGATTCTAAAAGATTCTGTAGAAAATTCTAGAAGGTTACGAAAGTATTCAGAAAATTTGAGAAGATCTTGGAAGAGTCTAGTATATGTTGTAGAATATTGAAGAAGAATTTTGGGATATTATTTTATAAGATTATTGTAAGAGAGCGCATAAGATTCTAAAACAGTCTCAAATATTTGGAAATTTTTTATGATTTTAAATCAATTTTCTGGATTATTTTAAGAGATTTTAAGAGGCTTTAGTAGATTTTGAAAATTTGGTAATTATGGGAAATTTAAGAAAACATTAACAGATCTTTTGAATGTCATCAATTCCTGTTTCTCATAATTCCTGGAAAATTATTCGAAAATTTGAATGCAAAAACGGTAAAGAGGGGGAAAAAGGAATGAAACTCTAAAAAAGTGATTTTAGAAGATTTTGAGAATAATAGGGGAATGGAGAACTGACTGTGATCTCTGATAATATTAAAATTTTGTAATATAATTATATAATTCAGGGTGTCTAGCGTCCTTGAAATCCTCGAAAACTCCTTGCATTTTTTACCTGGAAAAACCTGGAAAAGTCCTTGAATTTCACTCATAGTCCTGGAATTATTATCTCTCTACATCTGAATTAGTAGTTTTCTTCAATTGAAATAATGAAAAGTCGTTTGTCAATTGCTTTAGTAAGTTTTTGAAGAAAACTACTGATTCACTTAAGCTTTCTAATTCATTTAGATAGGGTTACTACGTACATTTACAGTTTTTTTACTGTAAATTAATGGTTTTTCTTATTAAAGATTAGTAGAATTGCTTACTAAAGCAATTGATAAACGACTTTGCACCATTTATTTAGTAGAAAATTATTAATTCTTTTCGGAGAGTATTCCCTTAAATAACAAATAGTTTTCCCTGACTTTCCCTGGCCATTTTTAAATTCTCTGACTTTCCAGAATTCCCTGACTGGTAGCAACCCTGTAAAATGAATTCCAATTTTTATTCTGCATTATTTTTTTCAGCAAGCTGAGCATTTTTGCAATAGTATCGGAATTTTACAACAATATTCGTCACCAAGTAAATTTCCCGGCTTTGATCGTGTCGGAACACCGCAACCAAATCAACCTCAAGAAGGTTTGTTGAAATTTAAACAATTTCTCTTCATAAATGTTGTATAAATTTAAACACTCATGTTGAATTGCTTGAAATTTAATAGTGCAACTTTATAAAAAATTTCTTGAATTTCTAGATTACGCAGCCTTATTTGCAACGCTGATTGCAAAGTGTGCAAAGGACATCGACACCTTAATCGACAGTCTACCCAGCGAAGAATCCTCACAAGAACTGCAGGTCGCAAGTCTCAGTCGTCTCGAGAAAGAAAACCAAGAAGCTGGAGAGAAACTAGAGGAAGTTGTTCGAGAAGGCGAGGTTCTTTTGGCTCGAATTCAGGCAGCACTTCAAGATATCGCTCAGAGTCAACTTGACATGCAAAATCCATCGACACCAACCGTGATCAATACGAACTTAAATATCGATACCACCTCTGCGATCAAGCAAGAAAACCTCGGCACCAATAGTGCTCCTGCCAGCAACAGCCACCAGTTGCCAGATCCATCGCCAAGTTCCATCAGTCAGTAAAATTTTCTCGGAGAATACAGACTTTCGGAAGAAAATTAATCACCGTACTACGATTATGTGTATATAAAGTTCCATTAATAAATTAATCTTTTGTATACATTTCAGTTTCAAAGTTTAAGAGACCTTGTTAAGTGCGCGCTAGAGGGTTCGAAGGGCAGAAAACAAAGAAAGCAATACTCAATTCAGCCATAGTTGCATTTTTATAAAATGTTTACACAGGGGTTTATTTACAAAAATATGAGCAGGGTACGATGAAATGTAATATAAGAAATGAAATGAACGGTGAAGCTTGACGAACACTTTAATTGAGAGTTCCCCGACACTGGGGAGCTCCGCACAGGCAGGGAATTTTATCGTCTTCCAAAGGAAACTTGTAATCATACGTGATTTCCTCGTTGACCCCGATCGGCTGCTTGCTGTATATAACTATTTTCTTCTGACTCTCTATAGTAATCACTTTAGCATAACAATTCGGCTGCAAAGACAAGACACAAATTAGTTTTAAAAGCACTAACAATGATATCATTAATAAAACCGATGAGAAAATTGTACTCACGTTACAACTGTGGTTAATAAACCGAGCGAGATTTCCACACTTAGTCGCGTCGATGATCGTATCCAAATCGATTCTGAAAAGGTACGAACTTCCGATACCTGTGGCCTCGTACTGAGACTCTCTTAAATCAGCGACAACTGGCCTCACCATCTGTCCAACGTATTCTATAACCATCTCGTCGGCTGCGATTGGCTCCATCGCAAACAGACCCCAGTCGTGGATTCCAGACTTTGCGAACTTCAGTTGCTTCTTTCGGAACTGAAAAATCATTTGTATTTAAACTCAAATACAATTATTATTTATATCGGGGATTACAACGGGATTCCGTAATTCAATTTTAAAGAAATTAGAGCATTTCTTTTTGGAAAAAGAGGGAAATTTTTTCTTTTAATATTTTGAGCCTTTTGTAGATTTTAAACAATTCTAAAAGATTCAGGAGAATTCTGTAAACATCTGGAAGATTCTAGAATATTATGTAGGAATTCAAACGATTTTAGAAGATGTTAGAAGATTCTGAAATAGTCTACAATATTTTGCAAAATTTAAATAGATATTAGAAAAATTTGTGAAGATTAAGAAGACTGGGAAAGAGTCTAAAAAGTTATCGACCAGTCTGGAATTCTAGAAAATACTAATGGCTTTGGAATTTTTTTTGAAAATTATAGGAGACTATAGAAGAACCTGGGAGATTTTGAACGATTCTGGAGGATTCTGAAAGACTATAGGATAGTTCGAAGATTTTTAACAAATTAAGTTAAGTTTTGAAGATTCTGGACGAATTTGGGAGATTTTGAGAGACTTTTGCAGATTTTAAAAGATTCTGGAAAATTTTGAAAATATTTAGATGATTCTAGAAGATTATGGAAGAATTTAAAAGATTTTAGAAGATTTCCTAACAGTCTAGAATATTTTGGAAAATTTAAATAGATTTTGAAAAAATTTGTGAATACTTTGATCAACAAGACTGAAAGAATCTGGAAGCTTATTTATGAACAGTCTGGAAAGATAAGAGAATTCAAACAGATTTGGAATTTTTTTCAAAATTGTGGGAGATTTTAGAAGAATCTGAAGAATTATGAAAGTCTAGAGGATTCTGGAAGATTATGGAACAGTGGGGAATTTTTTGAAGAATTTTAACAGATTTCAGTTAAGATTTGAAGATTCTGGAGGATGTTAGCAGATTTTGTGAGTCTTTTGTAGATTTCGAAGGATTCTAAGATTCTGGAAAACTCTAGATACTAGATTTGAGTCGTCCATGGAAGAGTTTAGAAGATTTGAAAATCGTGGAAAATTTCAGAAAGTACTGAGACTTTTTGAAAGTTGTAAGTTTCTATTTCTTATATTTTTGGAAAATTAATTGAAGCTTGGAATAAAAAAAAGGAAAACAGGAATGAAATTCTCAAATCAAGGGATTTCAGGCGATTTTGAGAATAGGGGGGAAAATCGGGAAAAGAGTAAAAAAAGGAAATAAGCGACTGACTGTCAACCCTGAAATATAAATACTAAAACATACCTTCAGCTGATTAAACTTAAGAAGATCACTATCCGTGTCTATACCAAAAGCCGTAAGCAGACGACGTTGATTGCTTCTCGCTTCTCTTGACAAGGCTTGCATTTTTCCAGTAAGAGCTTTCGAATTCGCTTTGGGACCGTTTGCAGTTCCATCTCCTCCCGCGTATGGACCACTACTTTCTTCCACTTCATTACTGCGCTGTATACTCTGAGCATAATGATGCTGCAATTCAAAAACATTTTGTCAATCTCAATTTAGTAAAATCTAAAATCATATTTTAAGTTTTCACACTGAAGGAAACCTTCAATATAACCAAAGAAGGAAACCACGTACTTTATGCTTCGCCTTTTCTCGCATGTCCACTTTATAATATCCTTCCGTTCTCGCGCACCCAGTAGCATGCAACCTGAGTTCGTCTCTTTTTCTCCTCTTCGCCGGACTAGGAACATCGGTAGGCGGATGATCGACCCAATGCGTATCATTGAGCCAGTATCCTTGAGTGTCGTCTGCCAACAAGGCTTCGTAACTTCTCCTTAAGTATTCAACATCCTCGGCGTCTATTCCTCTCGTCAGGAACTGATACAAGATACCCATCTCGGACATCAGATCCCTCTCCTTGTAGGTAACTTCCGGATGGTGGATCTTCGGTATCTCGTAAACATACTCATTATTCAGAATTTCCTTCTGAATATTCACCTTCTCTCTCTCATGATTCTGAATATGAAGTTTCGAGATCTTATTGTTCTTTCTCTTCTCCGCCTTCTCGGTCTTTTCTTTTCTTTTGTCTAACTTAATTGGCTTCACAGGTTTCGTCTTTACTGGCACAGTATTCACAGGTGCGACAACCTCAACTGGTGTTTGTTCCGCAGGTTCAGGCTTTGCAGGTGGCAAAGAGTAAGAATGCTCCATGAAAACTTGAGGTGTCTGAGTAATTGGAAAACTTGGACTACTTTGACCGTTCAAACGAAGATCGGCTTCCGCTTGGAACCTTAATCTCCTGATTTCCAGACTCTCTTCCTCCGAATCGGTCGTGGGTATCTCGCTGAACATCTCGATCTTCTCCGAGTCTTGCAAAATCGGTTCGTCGTTGATGTACTTGTTGGACATGCTTTCGAGAGTCCTGATAATATTCGGTTGAATTGGACCCGGACTCTTGTGCCTTATGATATTGTCTTGACCCGCCAAGGTCATGAGTGCTTCCGCAGCAGAGCTTTCCATCTTCTGTATATCTCGCGGTTCTTCCGTCAGAGGCACCTTCCACAAAGTCTCAGTCTTGATTGCGAGAGTGTCTTCAACCTGGACACTGATCTCTGGTGTTTTCAGCCTTTCAATTCTGGTCTCGTCTTCCACAATCTCTTCACGTTCCTCTTTGGTTTCACACGGATATGCCGGAGAAGACACAGGACTAGCATCGTTACAGATTTGTGGGAAGTCGTCAGAACCTAGTATCTTGAATTCCGGCAGAGGAGTATTCCTGCCCGTTGGCGTCGTACAATCCAAGGATCTCTGGATCGCGAGTTCCATCAAGATTTCTGGATCTTCACTTGCGGAGGCGAGAGGTCGAGGATCGTAGACTCGACTCTCGAATTCCTCTTCATCAGTACTTTCACTGGACGATTCACTGCTGCTGGTATCCTCGCTGGAACTTGCAGCAGAAGAAGTCGAGGACGAAGAAGCGCTGGGAAGACTCTCGAGAGGCCTCTTCGTTTTTGGCACAGCTGGCATATCCAAATCACTATCACTGTCGATCAATTCCGTACCGAGTCGGTCTGACAGACGACTGTCTTCATCTTGAGGTATTGGACTCGGAGCCTTAATTTTCCGCTGTATAAATCAAAATTAATAAATTATTATTCGAAGAAATAAAAGGACCAAATTAGTGAAATTTTCAGTTTTGGAAAACACTCACCCTGAAGGAAGGCATTTTCGGCATGCTAGCGCGAATGCCCAATCCGAATCCATCGTAATTGAAGCTAAGAGGCGTAGCTTGCTCCAAAAGAGATGACAAACCTTGTGATTTATGGTTTTCTTCCTTAACGACGTTGTTAGTAACATTTTCCTCAAAGGCGCTTTGACTCTTTTCCTTCTTCTCCATTTTCTTCTCATCCCACCAAACCTCAAACAACTTGAATGCTGTGTTTTCTACCATCTTCTTGTTGAAATCCTTCTTCAGAATCTGCTTCAACTCGTTAACAACCTTGTTGAGAACTCCGTTGATCGTGGGACCCTGAAAAGAATAATATAAACATTAAACATTTTATTTTGGAAATTGAAGAATACTCTTAAAATCTTGCTAAATACTCAAAATCATTAGAATAGTAAAATTTCATGTAAAGTCTTACCTGTGGATTATCTTTGTAGCTATTAAAATTAGTCATAGCTTGAAGTCTAGACTGCAAAGAAGGATAGTAACTCGCGCCTTGAGCATTAGAAGGAAGTCCTCCTTGGAAGGAATTATTAGGTGGTTGATAACTGTTAGGCAGGTACGGTGCTCCATATGGATACGGATATTGCGCAGGTCGTGGCCAGTTGTAGACATCATTCACCGGATGTGGATAGTGAGGATGCGTGAGTGCACCGGGATAACCAGCTCCCGGATACAGCTGGTTCACTGGCTGATTATGCGCTATCACCTGAAAGCCGATCTGGATTCAGAGGAAAATTTTCAATCCGCCCTTGGAACTTGATCATCATTAAAAAAAGGACTGATCTTTCGACTAAATTATAATTAAGGATAAATTATAATTCATAAGCAACAAAATTTATAATTCAAAACGAAATTAATATCTAAAACAGGCATCTCAGCGCAAAATGCTGGAAAAATAGGGTGATTTTTTTACAAAAATAGAAGAATAAATTATATTAAATCAAACCTTTACGTTTACGCGCAAAGCAAAACAAAAAAAATCCTTTTGTAAGAAATGTAGAAAAACATATTGAATGAAATTATTATAAGACTTTGAAGGAGTTGGATTTTGAAACTCTTTTAATTTTAAATTGTTCCATTTTGAAAGCTTTGAGGTTGAAATGTTCAATTTGAAACATTTTCAAATTTTTATTCATTCAGTTTTGAATGCCTCACTAAAAAAAACGTTAAATTTCTAAGACTAAATTTAAAATTGTACAAATTCAAAATTTTATTTAAATTTCTAATTTTTAATTACTCTTTGATAAATTAAAAACTACACTGTTCTTCCGATTTAAGTCGGGTTTCGGGGATGGCCTGCAATGGCCTTGGACTTAATGCCGGAGTCACTGAACGTAAACAAGTCAGGGCCGTATGAACTATTTCTGTTTGATTTTTGTCACGAGTGACATAGTAGGGGGAGATGCATATGCACCTAGGGGGAGAAGAGGGACTTTTTTGACGATTGTATGTTTCCAGTACAAGTCGTAGGCCAGCGCGTAGCGCGAGCCGGAGACGAGTACTGAAAACGTACACAACTCGAAAAAGTCCCTCTCCCCCTTGGCGCATACGATACTTTTTATAACATATGTATGATTTCTGCTCGTATTTGATTTTGAAACCTATTGTCACGGAAAAATTTCCGTAACAATAACTTATTACGGAAATTTCCGTAACAATAGTCTTTGTCAAGGAAACATTTCCGTGGAAATAACCTATTGTTACGAGAATTTTCATACAATAGTCTATTGTCACGGAAAATTTTCCGGAGGAATAACTTATTGCTGCGGAAATTTCCGTAACAATAGTCTATTGTCATGGAAAATTTTTCGTGAGAATAGCCTATTGTTACGAAAATTTCCGTAACAATAGTATATTGTCACGGAAAAATTGCCTTGGAATAGCATATTGTTACGGAAATTTCCGTATCAATAGGCAACAAAAATTTCCTAAGAGTTTTTACGGTGAGGTCTGATTATCGCAAAATGCGAGCTTACAGATGTATAATTTTTCATTATTTATATACGACGTCGATTTTTACTCCCTAGGAAGTGAAAAGTAGAGGTTTAGCCCCGCTTAATAGGCATGAAAAAGGGCTGAAATCATGCATGCGTTATAAAATAGTACATTATTCGCCAAGTTTAAACGCAAATTTTGGCGAGAGCGTAGTTTAAATCACGAGGCGAAGCCGAGGG
>JBAGKK010036572.1:0-10724 GCA_037177015.1 Euceroptres primus | reverse complement strand
CTCGCTTCGCTCGTGCGAAAAACGTCTCGTGCGCTAAATAATCACCTCTCACACACGTATCGAAATGTACTATTTCCCGTCTTAGGCAACCCGGTATCCTAAGACGAGCCCCTTTTAAAAATCAAAAAAGCTATGTAACTAAACATTAGATATTGATAAATTTTATTCGTAGCGTACTGTTTAAACATATTTTGTACATTTATGACACATTATTCATGCAAAATTTATTGTGAACCGTAAAATAAGCGTTAAATAAGGTCTAACAGAAAACAAGTATTAACAAAGATCACGAACTTAATATTTATAAAAATTTGTAAAATGACATGTTATTCATCGTCGATCAATAATTTACTGATTTAAAGTGAATATACAACATATTTTTAAAAATTTCTTGTTCATGATCAAAAAGAAATAAAGAGGTTAGGAAAGGTACTAATTATGGCGGAAAATTTAAATATCTGACGTATTTTCGGTGTACTGTCGGTAATTCATGGACAACGTTTTTATCTGCAGTTTTCTAGCCTAACGGGGCTCGTCTTAGGAATTTCGCATGTTCACAATTTTTTAAATATTTTTATTAAACAGCATAAAAATTAATAAAACGTAAGTAACAATTGCAAAGTTTACAAAATTATCTATAAAAAAAACTTACTCCTTCAAATCCTTAGAATAAGTTATTTAATCACAACTTCTTAAAAAAAGTAAAAGTTCGTTCTCTAATGTCCAAAAATAATTTTTCCTTTCTGTTTTCGTTAATTTACTTCCAATGCAGAAAGAAACACTTTCAAAATAACTAGAATTCTGCTGAGCATGTATCTTCATACATACGTGATGAATATAATGTTTTCATACAAAAATATTAAGGATGGCCCGTCTTAGGAGGTAGCCCATCTTAGGCAACTTTCCCCTAATAATGTATTGTATGTTTAATCTCGACGAAATGAAGGTCAAAAGAAAAGATGCGATAATTCTTTTTGAAACGTTTCGGTCAGTGTTTGGGCCCTTATCAGTCAAAAAAACATTTATTAGGTCTGTAAAAAACATACAAAGAAGGTAGAAAAAATGTATAACAAAATGAAAAATAACATGACAATAACAATACTCCAGCTGACTTTATCTTCGTATTTTAATTTATACCAGCTATGTTTTTTTCCTTTTGACCTTCCGCTTTTTCCAAAGCTTTTTCACTGTTATTAATACTTATTCCTCGTCATATAGATTTAAAATTGAGGGCCTATTTTTTATGAGACAATATTTCTTATTTATTTCTTATTTCTTATTTATTATTATTTATTTTTTTTTATTTCTTATTTATTTCTTATTTTGTTATACATTTTTTCTACCTTCTTTGTATATTTTTTACAGATCTAATAAATGTTTTTTTGACAGATGAGGGTCCAAACAGTGACCGAAACGTTTCAAAAAGAATTAACACATCTTTTCTTTTGACCTTAATTTCCATGACTGATGCTTCACTACTTAATATTTAATATGTACCATATTTACATTAGGGTTGTCCAAATTTTTTTTCTTCGAATTTTCATGTTCTCACCCCACAAATTTGTTCGAATCCACAAAAATGGCTTTAAAAAAATGATATTTAGAGGTTTCGCAAGCCCCATGAAGTTCAACATGTATTTTCCATAAGAAAAAACTACGTTTTTGTAAATTTTATTCAGAATCGTCAATATGAGGTGAATAGATTTAAAAAAGAAAAACGTTTTTCTTCACAATTAGCTATAGAATACGAATCAACAATTACTTTTTAAATATCACCCCCACAAGTCTGTTTTATAGTGTTCCAAAAAACTCCATAAGTGAAAAATTGGGTTTTGCGAGTTTTTGATGCTAATTATGATTTTTTTGCGGTTTTTAAAATAAAAATTGTTCCTAATACATAAAATATTACTTTCTACTGATAAATACTCACATAAATTGTTTAAACAATTTATTATTGTTTATAGCAATTTTCTCTTCGACTAGAGTTAGAAAGTCGCGGTTTTTTCCGAATTTTTCAACTTGTTTTCAACTTTTTAGTTAGAGCGAGTCAATAATCAATTAACTTTAACAGAAATAATTTTTTGAACAATTTACTGTTATTTATAACAATATTCCCTTAGAATAACGCTAGAAAGTTGCGGTTTTTTCTAAAATGTTCCACTTTTTGTCCACTTTTCAAATAGAGTGAGGTAATAATGAATTCAAGTTAACAAAAATAATTGTCTAAACAATTTATTATTTTTTAAAATAATATTCTCTTTGAATAATGCTAGAAAGTTGCAGTTTTTTCTGAAATATTCAATTTTCTGCCTGCTTTTCGTTTAGAGTGAGTTAATAATTAATGCAAATTAACAAGAAATTAATGATAGTTAACAAAAAATAATTGTTTGAACAATTTATTATTAATTATAACAATATTCTCTTAGAATAATGCTAGAAGGTTGCAGTTTTTTCTAAAATTTTCCACCTTTTGCCTACTTTCTAATTAGAGTGAGATCATAATTATTTTAAGTTAACAAACATAATTGTTTAAAAAATTTATTACTATTTTTAATAATAATCTCTTTGAATAATACTAGGAAGTTGCGGTTTTTTCTGAAATATTCAACTTTTTGTCCACTTTTTGCTTAGAGTGAGTTAATAATTAGTAATTAAATAATTAATTATTTAAACAATTGATTATTGCTTTCAACTTGTTTACTACTTGAAATAATTATTATCTCACTCTAATTGAAAAGTGCACAAAAGGTGGAAAATTTTAGAAAAAACCGCAACTTTCTAGCACTGTTCAAAGAGAATATCGTTATAAATGATAATAAATTGTTTAAACAATTATTTCTGTTAAATTTAATTGATTATTGCCTCGTTCTAACTGAAAATTTGAAAACAAGTTGATAAATTCGAAAAAAAACCACGACTTTCTAACGCTATTCTAAGAGAATATTATTACAAAAAAAATAAATAAATTGTTTAAACAATTTATGAAAACATCTAATTATTAGAAGAAAGTAATAATTTATGTATTAGAAACAAATTGAACTAAAAAAACCGTGAAGAAATTATAATTAGCGCCAAGAACTCTCAAAACCCAATTTTTCACTTATGGGGTTTTTTAGGACGCTATAAAACAGACTTATGAGGGTGATATTTAAGATGTAATCTTGAACTCGTATTCTATGGCTAATTGTGAAGATAAATGTTCAGTTTCAACTTGATTCACCTAATATTGACGATTCTGAATAAACTTTACAAAAACGTCTTTTTTCTTACAGGAAATATGTGTTAAACTTCATGGGGCTTGCGCAATCTTAAAATATCATTAATTTTTTTTTAAAAACCACTATTTTTTTGTGGATTTGAACAAACTAAGTGGGGGGTGAAGCATGAAAATTCGAAGAAATTAATTTGGACCACCCTAATGCACATTCAGTGCATTAGGGTGCAAAATTTGAAAAAGTGACTTTATTCTATGGAAGGCTATGCATGAAGTTCATTTATTTATTCCTAGGGAGTTTTATATGAAACGCAACTACATTCATGTTACAGCTGGGAAGTTGAAATTTGTCGAATTCTCATTTTGAGAATCTTGACAAATGAGCTGCAACAGAATTAACACCCGCGGTTTTCTGTGTTCCTGTTTTCCATTCGAAAAGTAAAACGCAGTATTTCTTATAATTGTTTTCATGATGGAATGACTTGCGGGATATCTGTAAAGGAAAGGAAAAGGTTTTCTTATTTTGATATTGGTTTTAGTTTGACTAAATCTATCTATTTCATCTCTTTGGAGGGTCTTTTTGATCTTCTATGTAAAGTGCATGCACAATTGCACAAGTGTTGCAGTTATGGTAGTGTGTGCTCTTGAACTCCTCATGAAACCACAACTCAACTCTAAGTGTGCGAAGGTCTATAACTATCTTCTCATTAGCATTTCACTTCCACTGTTGTAGTTACTCCCTTCAAAATAATATTTATTTATTGATTTACAAATAGAATTTCTGGAACCCACCAATTTTTTTAAAAATCTTTCATACTTTCCAAACTGCTGTTCGAAGCTCCAAAGCAGATACTGATAAAGTTAAAGAAAAGTAAACACAAAATCCTGGTTAAATAAGGAAACATGTAAAACAAAGATAAATAAGGAAAGAGTCTCGTATTATTTTAACATCGTACCTTGTACACAGAAGTTAAGGTTAAGATGTCTAACAGATTACTTGGAAAATCTCTGAAGCAGGGTTCTTACTTTCTTAGTAATTCCTAATATCGGCTTTTACTTTACACTTAGCCGTCTAGTGTAGCCTGTTTTCGTTTTTTGTCAAGTGAAAAAGAGAAAGAATTGTCTTTCAAGAAGCACTTTACGTTGCTCTTTGGAGAGTAGTTCTCTTCAAAGAAAACCACAAGCACGTTAAATGCTCCTTGAACGGGCAGAACAAATTCATCGTTATCCTAGAACAAAGGAAACAAATCCCAACTGCAGCAGATAGTGGAAAAGCTCAACTTCTCTAAATCCAACAGTAGCCATTATAGTCAATGCATATTCTATAACGTTCACTTTGTACATTAAGGCTACTCAGTTGTGCACAGATGCATATAATTGCCATCCACTCTCCTGCTTTCTCGAACATTATCGAATTGACACTGTTCTGATGTCCAAAGGAAAATCAATATTCATAATTGGTGAATAATTATCTCATAGTGTTTAAACGCTATCAGTATTCTAAAATTAGGGTTAAAAAATATTAGAGGAAAAATAAATTACAATAATTAAAATAATTGAAAGGAAAAATATTAGAAGTTTCCAAGGTACTATTTTTGAATTAAAAAATTAGCAGAAATTCCTATATAAAATGTGTGATTGCCACTCTTTTGTTTCAATTGTCAAACTGTGTTTCTTTAAATTATTTTGAATTACTACAATTTTTACTGCATTCTTTTTGATTGCTACTTTATTATTTTTATTTAATTAGGGATACATTAATTATTTTTATAACGAAAAGCTTCAACTTATGCACATTTGAATCAACTGCCTTAATTAGGGATTAGAATGCAAACTGATCCTGACCACTATTATGCTACATTTCAGTAACCCGTCGGGAACTGTAACTCAATAGAAACTCAACCACTGAATAGTCATTGCTCGAACGTATTTCACGAAACGACTTCAGAATCTAGTAAAATTTAAGATAAGATAATTTGAGATTTTAAATAATTTGTAATTCTCTTTACTTATTGAATGTAAATAAATAATAGATAGACAATTAATAAATAAATAATAGACACTCTTTCTTGCAATGTCTAGATATTCAATGCAGAATAAATAACCAAAGTGGGGAATCTACCACTGATAATAATGATTCCTGGAATAATTTATTTCCACTGGAATGTTCTTTTATAGGGAGGTCAATGACTCAGTAGGAATACTTATATCAAAGTCTTCATTTTTCAAACTTTTCCTTCATTTCAAATCAAACTACTTTATCTCCTAATTACATTTTCACTTTTGGATACTTAAAAAAATTATGATTCTCGATTCTTACAAAAATTCATAGGACTTCTTAAAGTAGAGGAAAAAGTCTGACTTCAGGGAATTCCGTTTTGTTCCAGACAAGAGCTCAACTTGATGGATGAAGTTTAAAGTCTATAGCGCTTAACGACTGACATGTGCCTGTTCTGATTTCGTTTCCAAGACATTATTCAACCCTAATTATTTTCTGGTGATTAAAAAAATGTCTTGTTTGTAAATTTATCATTCTCATTAATAATTGTTATTTTATTACTCTTATTAATATACATTTTCTAAAATATTCCAAAATTTTCTTGAAGCTTCTGCACCTTTTTAGAATCTGATTTTCTTCGAGAATTTCTACAATCTATCCGAATATTAACCTAATACAATCTATCCGAAAAAATAACCTTTTTAGAATCTGATTTTCTTCGAAAATTTCTACAATCTATCCGAATATTTATGGAATTTCGAGAATATTCTAGACCACTTCAGAGTCTTTTTAAATCCTCGCGAATCTTCTGAATTCTTCCACATTTCAGAATCTCCTAGACTCATCCAGAATCTCCCAGAAGTCAATATACTCTCTAAATCTGAATTAGTCATTTTTAATTAATGAAATAGCGCCGATTCGTTCACCAAATAATTTAGTAACCATTTTTATTCATTTTTAGTCAATAATGACTAAAGTGAATTAGTAGTATTTCACTGTGAATCAGTCATTATTGATTAAAAATTAGTAAAAATTGTTACTAAATCATTTGGCGTACAAATTGGCGCTATTTCATTAGACAAAAATGACTAATTTAGATTGAGAGAGTATATTTTATCTTCCTCGAAAAGTCTAATATTTTGGATAAAAAAATTTCCTCACTACTGTGATCCTTGATATTATTAGGCCTCTATCACGTAATAGCACAAAAAGATTTGAAGATGTCAAGAAGAAAATAAGAGGATCTGGGTGATAAGGGGGAAAGTGGGAGAACGGATGAGAAATAAAAGAGAGGTGGTTTTTTTTACGAGCTTAGTAAAAAGGAAGGAAAAAGTGGATGGAAAAGACCCGAAGGAGAGGGTGGTTCCCCCCTATTCAATTAACTTTGTACAACGTAAATCGAGTGCTCGCCCTTCGTTGTCCCTCCCTACTTATTTTCTCACTCTATCGAGTTTCGTGCATTCAGCATCTTCCTTCGCACTTCATCCTCCACGAGTTCATTGAGCCATGCGACTTTAAAAGGGACCACGTTCACAATGCGATATTTAATGGCCCGGAAAGCGGAGTTTTACAAATCGTTCCAGAAGTTATTGATATTTTATCATCGATAAACGTGGGTCATTAAAAGATGGTAATTTTAAACGTGGAAATATTTTTTTAGGGAATGCTAAACATATTTATTTTCTGAATTCGAGATTTGATTGCTTTTTACAATTTCGCCGTATTTTCATCTATAGAACACAAATTAACAATGGTACCAAAAAAGCCGCGAAAACTGATTATTTCTTAAAATACCTTTTATCAATTGTAAAATTTATTGAAATGCCCTTTATTACAAAAACAGTGAAAGCAACATTTTCATAAATACTACACCGAGAAAACATACTTCATTTTCTCGTGTGATCTCGTCTCACGCTACGTTAGTTTGGGCAATTCATACTATGACAGTATACATCCATACTTATTTAGTAATAATGTATACTGTCATAGTATGAATTACCCAAATTAATGTAGCGTGAGACGAGATCATACGAGAAAAGTATGTTCTCTCGGTGTAGCAAAGGAAAATAATTATTTAACATCACTCGTTACATCTTTAGATTCTTTTTTTTATTACAAAAACGTTGAAAGCAACATTTTCATTAATACTAGCAAAGACAAACAATCATTTAACATCACTCGTTCTATCTTTAGATTTTTTTTTTATTTGACTCTTTGGGTTTTATTATACTGAACTGAAAATTTGAAGCAAGTTTTCACATAAAAGAACAAATCAATTTTTACAGTTGAAATTGGAGGCGAAATTAAGTATTTTCTTTGAGCAGATATTGGATTTTTCCTTTCGCAAAAGAAGCATGAGTACGTGAGGAGAAGTTTGAAATTGGACAAATGAATTACGTCCGGTTAATAACGTTTTCAAATCTTGTACGCCTGAGATCCGTTCTGGGGGATGTAAGAGAAGTAGACAGGGTCCAGGGGTATATTCAGTTCTTAATGGAGACTGCTCTAAGATTTATAGCAAACGAAGCAACGGTGCCTCGTATATATACATACATATATACACATATCGGTTCCCCTGTGAAGTTGTAGGCAGCACCGGAACTAAAAAGGATACGCGTACGCGACCAACCTCCGGCTGCATACCAATGAGTCTGAGTCCGAGGTTGACGCATCGGTTAGGATTCTACTCGGAACTTTAAGGACGAAATTGTTTCCTGAAGTTCGATGAACTTCCGACCTTTATCATCACTTCAGGAAAAATTTCCAATTTAATCGATTCTCTGAAAAATGTCCGCATTCCCATTTTTAATCATTTTTTTAAAGAAAAAAAGATGCTAGTTTATTAGCGAGTGTCAGAAAATGGCTTAAGTTTAGATTGAAAAATTCACAATTTTTTAAAAGCTTCCGCAAATATTGGCCCATCAATCAAGATTTTCTACTCGTTACTTTTTTCGCTTTAGGGAACCTTTTAAGGGCGAGTGATTAAGATTTTAATACCTTAAGCTGAGTGTCAATCAGGATAATAATTCTACTACATTTTTCATATGACAAATTCATGATTAATTTTGGTCTGTTGATAAATACCGTAAATTCGAAGGGTTAATTACTTGTGAAATCCTTTGAAATTTTGAAATCTCTAGGCAATATCATGTAACATAAATTGTTGTCAATCTTCTAAGCTCTGGCAATCTTGCAATCTCTATGCAATTTCTTGCAGTCTCGTACAATCCCATGCAATCCTATGTCATGCCCAAGTGGAAAAATGATGCATAATCTAGACTATGGGTAGTCACTTTGTAAAAAATTATGCACAATCTATGGATAATCTTCTAAGCTCTAGCAATCTTGCAATCTCTATGCAATTTCTTGCAATCTCGTACAATTTCATGCAATCCTACGTCATCGCCAGGTGGAAAAATTATGCATAATCTAGACTGTCGGTAGTCACTTTGCAAAAAATTATGCAAAATGCATATTCAATAAATCTGAAGATATCAAAATGTTGCAAATAAATGACAACTAGTTTTCAACTGTTTCCAATATTTTGATACCTTCAGATTTATTGAATATGCATAAGTTTTTGGATAGTGACTACCCATAGTTCACTATGCATAGATTATGCATATTTTTTTCACCTGGAACTTCATGTATAATCCCATGCAACCTTGCAATTTCATGCAATCCCAAGTAATAATTTGCAATCTTTGGCAATCTTTGTAAATCTAGAAATCTTGCAATCACTTGCACTCCCATGCAATTCCATGCAATCTCATTAAATATTTGTTAAGGGTATTTGATACATAATGGCGTCACAAATTACTGATTGTTCCTTATTTGCATTCAACGGATTTATTACTAAAGAAATGCAAATATAGCGCTGAAATTTTGGGAAATGTTAAAGAATATATTGAGGCATCGATGTCCGGTGAGTTTCAGTTTTTATTTTGAAAAAAATTGTTTTTCAAAATTTAGTGTTGCCTCGTAATTGACAAGCATTTTTATTACAAAAATCTAATGCATCCTAGGTGACGCCCTTTTCCTTTTCTCAAGTTTCTTTCTCCTTTGACAGCATCACATTCTCACCTCGACTGTACTCAGTGATTTGATTTGATTAGCCTCATTTATGGTAACATCGATGTTATCTTCTCTGGTTAGTTGCAAATGCATCCGAAATTAGTAATAAACGAAAATATCTCATGTCATCATGTCATCATGTGCAATCACACCATCAACCACCTGATGGGCTTCTAGGTGAACACAATTTGATTACAAAAACAAGCTTCCACTCAATATAAAAAAAGAAGCGCACCAAGCATCGATGCTCACTTATATTCCTTATTATAAATGAGGGTTTTAACGCCCTTTTAAAATAATTTAAAAGGCAAAAATTGATCTTTTATTTTACAAAATAATATTTGCACCGCAGTTCGCATCAATGCTCCGTTATGTCTTATTATTTCCCAAAATTATAAACTCCCGCCAGAAAGTTTGGGTACATTGATATTTTTCAAAAATTTCAAATGAATGTAATACATTGCTCTGCCATTTTAGCGGCCTCCAGTATAGAGGATCCAGGAATTTGGTTTTTGGGTGAGGGGTCTAAGGGAACGAGAAAGCCGAGCTCGGAGCTCACCGGAGTTGCGCAAGTAGCGTAGCAAGAAAGTGCGCAGTAGTGACGCAGTAGAATTCAGTCGGTTCGCATCAGTTCGTTTTCAGTGTTTTGGTTATGCATTATGTATAATAATTCATAAATAATAACTAAATCAAACTTAACAGTAAAGTAAACGTTAAATTAAACTTATATTTGAAAAATATTTTTCATTCGGGACAAAAATCAAACAGAAATAGTTCATAAGGCCCTGACTTGTTTAAGTTTAGAGACTTTCGGTTTAACGCCAAGGGCCATTCAAGCCATCCCCGAAACCGCCGTTAAATCGGAAGAGCAGTGTATCTTAAATACATCTTCTTAACAATTTTTTAACGATATTTCCTTAAAACGTATTTAAATCTACGTCGAATGATATCTATTTGAATTGTTTTCTATCACTCTGTAAAAAAATCTATAAAAAATAAAGTTTTTTGCCAATTTCTTAAATTACCAAAATCTCCAAAATTATTTCACATTTTTTAAGTTTTTAGGGCTCATTTTAAAGGGGAAATCCTGCACTTTCTACTGAAATCATCTATAGATTCGTTGATGCACTTGTATAGATTTGGCAAAGGGTTAAACGTGACAAAAAATAACCTGAAAATTTTGAAGAATGGTTATACTGTCGTAATAAACGGTAATAAAATTTAATAACTGGTGATTCTATAATTTTTCCAGACTTTATTATCAAATCACTTAAGCTTTGATTTTTAAAAACAATTGTGAATAATGAAACCGTTCTTCAAAATTTTCAGGTTATTTTTTTCACGTTTATCTCTTTGCCACATTGTTTTGGACATCGGACTGGGATAATAATAACTTTACACAAAATGATAATGCATGAAGAATTTTATTACAAAAAT
>JBAGKK010036550.1:0-10724 GCA_037177015.1 Euceroptres primus | reverse complement strand
GAAATAGCTTGAAAAATTCGCAAAAATAGCCTTTTTACGGGTGTCTAAAGCGGTATGATCCCTTAAAATATTCTAGAACATTCAGGTAACCTGGTATTAAATATAGACCAATATTGCTTAAATTAAATCAAAACTTTTACTGAATTTAATTTAAACCATTCGAAGGTGTAATAATTTTAAGTGTTCTTTTGTATACTGTGACTGGTTACTCGAAATTCCATGCGTCAAATCAGAGGCATAGATCGAAATTCCATGCGTCAAATCAGAGGCATAGATCGAAATTCCGATGCGTCAAAACAGGGGCATAGATTGGGCAAAGCAAGTGAGTTAACCTTTGAACTTTAATCGGACAATTGACCATTGTTCGTGGCAATAACATAGAGTAGAATCGTCATGTGCACCCGTATACACCTGACTTCAATTGATCGAGCTTTCGCGTGCATTTCTATACTGTAACTACACCGATCAAGAATTACTCTTTCATGTCGGAACGATTTTCAAACGATGCAAATCATCACTGTGATTTGCATAATATAATTAAATGAAACTATTTTTGCACAAGAGTACTTAATCAAGTTGAATAACATTTCCGGCGTTAGTATACAATAAAGCTCACTTGTTTTTTCTTTTGTCTTCTATTCATAAAGAAAATTTTTAGTTATTCAGGTCTATTTTTGTTTCATGAATACTTGAGGGAATATTTAATATTTCCCTCTATTGTGATAAAATAAAACGTTGTAAATATATTTGAAAAGGCATTTTCCCATTTCTGATATGCTCGTGAAATTTTATACAGAGAAATTGAAACTTATAGCTCAATAAATTAAAGGTATTTGATACATAATGATATCACAAATTACCGACCGAATTTTTATTTATATTCAGCGGCTTTATTATCAGAGAAATGCAAATACAATGCTGAAATTTGAGGAAATAATAAGAAATATATCAAGGAATCGATTTCTGGTGCGTTTCAATTTTTTTTAAAATTATTTTTGAAAAAATCATTTTTGAAAAAATTTTTTTACGAAATAAAAACTGAAACACACCAGACATCGATGCCTAAATATGTTCTTTATTATTTCCCAAATTTCAGCATTATATTTGCATTTCTCTCTTAATAAACCCGCTGAATGCAAATAAAAAATCTGTCGGTAATTCGTGACGTCATTATGTATCACATACCCTTGAGTCCAATGCAATATTTTATAATGTTTTTTTTTATCTGTACGAAAAACTTTATTTTAAATTAAAGAATTAAAAAAAATTGTAGAGTTTGTAGTAAAACATTATTGGAAATTCTTGTTTTGCTTTGAGGTACAAGTCCATTTTTCTGTTCATGTCTTCAGAGAAGAAATACTTTTGCAAAGATATAAAAAAAAATCTTGAAATGCAGTGATAAGGAGCAATGTCAGCCAGTTTTTTCGCTTCTTGAGACGAGGGTATAACGTTGGCACTAGCTGTACCGGCATTTTTTGCAGACCGGATGGAAGTGGGTGGTTAGACCCCTCCCCCCCCTCCACCGCATTCAGTCTATCGAAGAGAATCGGACTCTAAAGCCAGGACTCAATACCATTGGGGGTAAGGGCAAAGGTAACTGAGTGGAACGATATTCGCTTCAGGCTACTCGCTTGTTACATGAGACTTGCCATATTCTTCCCAGCATCCATTGCTCTTTTTCCAGACTCTCAGTATCATATCTGCATTTCAAACAATCTTTATTTTCGACTATTTTATTCATTTATTTCAAAATACCTCTTTTTTACAAAATAGTGAAAACGATACCAACTTTTGTTAGAACCAAATCAAATTTGATTTTCAAATTTCTCCAAGCTTTTTCTATTGCCCAATCTTTCTCATTTTCTGATTTTTATTTTCAAAGATTTTTAAGAAATGTGTAACGTGAGAGCACCAAATAGTTTGGTTTCATTTTGTCATGAGAAATGCGTTCGGCGCTTGGACATATTTTTGGATCCGTAAATGCGGATGAAGTTGAAGAGAATCCTTATGGTCCTTTATGACATTTTCTGTAAGGCGTCTCATTAAAAATAACGAGATGCTGTATCAAAGTGCATGCAACAAATGGAGAGAGTCAGCGTTGATAATACCTAAGCTACATGACACAGTAGAGGACATGTGTGGTTTTACGCGATACGATGCTCACGAAGAAAATAAACTCTCTGAAAAAGCATCCCGAAAAAATAATCTCCCGTACTTTTTTATGATACATAATTATTCTAATACATAAATTTATTTGATATAAATCTCAAAAAATACCGTGCAGAAAAATATTCTTTCGAAATGTAATTCATGATTACTAATTTTATGGTAATTGAAAATGAAATAGGGACACGATTAGTTTTTAACAGTTGGAATATGTTTGCTGGTAGAATGTCAGAGCAGTTGAGTCCTTTTTAATTCAGAACCAACAAGAATTCAGAAAATCGGGAACGATAAACGTCGACGAATTCCAGTCGTGCATCCTCGTGCTTGGTAGCATTTATTGGCCTTCCTTTTATCGCACTCACTAAATTCTAAAGGAGAAATCCTGGGTGCTATAGTTTCATAAGGATTTTCCCGGGAGAGGTCAAAGACGTGTGCTGCCTATAAATACAACATTTTGCTAAGTTTCTTCTATTGCTGAACTGGGAATAATTCTTTGAAGTCTTAAAACCTATACCCAGAAATTTTTCACTTTAAAATCCGTTTTGAGATTTAGATTTTCTTCTTTTATTAGTTTGATATTTGTGATTAGTTTTGAATTTTGATTATATGGATGATTCTTCATAGAGAGGACACTTTTGTGTCCAAGAGATAAATTATTTAAACTATTGGTAATATCAATAGGAGACTCGGTAAAAATCTTCATTTTAGAACTTCATAACATGATTTGCGATAAAAAACTGGTTTATAAAATCATAAACCAGAATAAAATAACATGAAATATCCGAAAAAACGATTTTGGAGCATGTCCAAAAATACGCGAGACACTCTTTAGAGTCACATAGTGAATGTAAATTAAACTGTTTTCAAATTAATGATTTATGGTCTTGAAAAGTAACTCAAACTGTTCAATTTCAGTTAAATTATATTATTATTATATTATTATTATTTTCAATTATATTTTAATTTAACTATAATACACATAACAATATATATTAAAATATGTGTGTCTCCGAAAATTTTGTGGAGGTTACGACAATAGGCATATTGTTATAGTTTAACTGTTATGATTAATTTTCTGGGTCTGAGTTTGTGATAAAATTGAAAAAAAAACCTCTCGTTACTCATATCATCAAAGTTTTATGAGTAAAAGTACGAGTACTTTATTATATTATACTCGTACGAGTACGAGTACGAGTACGAGTATGAAGAAAAAACCTCTCGTTACTCATATCATCAAAGTTTTATGAGTAAAAGTGTGTACTTACTTTGAAAACCACGAAGAGTGCAAGAAAAACGATGAGTGTTTTTATTAGTATCCATTGTCGTACCTCGTGATATCTCTTATATTTCTCATTAAAATAGAAAGAATCAGCTACAAAAATGTCAAGTCAAAAGGGATAAAACAGCAATGTCTAGCCGATCAGGAAATCGGGAAAGAGCGGGAAAAACCCGGGAATTTTATTTTACCGGGAAAAAACCGGGGAAAACCCGGTAATTTTATTTAGAATCGAAATTATACTTGTATTTTATTTTTTTATTCCTCAGATTTTAATAGCATTTAAGCAACTACTTGTGATTCTAACTGGATAATTTAAAAAATATTAATTTTACGTGTTTCGAAAGTTTTAAAATATGTACTTTTGATTAATATTTATCAATTCAATCTGTGATTAAAGATAAGTTTGGCATGTGTATATAAAAAATTATTTGCTTTACGATATTTTTGTATATGTATATTAAGTTAAAATTCCCATTTCTATGTATGCGTTCACTTTCAAAAATCACAAAAAGATATTTTTAACTTGATCGGGGAAAGAAATTGACCGGGAAAAAACCGGGAAAACCCCGGGAATTTTAAATAGCCTGATCGCTAGATACTCTGAAGAATTTTCCAAAGGGTTTTTTGATTCATTCTGTTTTCAATCTGTGCAATCATTTTTTGTGTTCTTAGCTATTGTCATAAACTTTATTGTCGTAACCATATTTTGACATCCCATCAGAGGCAAACTGATAGAAAATATTACCTGCCTAACAAAATTTTGCAAAAAAACGATTTAAAAAATGATTTTGTGAAAAAATGATTTTGTTTTGGTTGTGTAAATAACAAGACGAATGAATGGTACAATTTCAGTAACTCTAAATGCAAAATAAATTTTATTTTCATTGGTGTACCCTTTGATACTACGACCCTGAAATTCCTTTAAGGTTATGTTCACCCCTTGTTTACGTCGTATTATTTCTGAAATTTTAGACTCTTTTGATGCTTTAGAATTATAAAATTTTATTCTTTTACTCACAATCAACAATTGAAAGCTGTGATTATAAATGTTGAAAGAATTTTTTATTTCTTATTTATATCATTGAATTTTAAACGAATGAATGAATGAACTTGTTTACAAATTCAAAAACTAAAAAATTTATTATAGTTAATGTTTATTCATTGAACCGAAGGAAAATAAGATACCTCTTACCAATAATTGTAGAATTATGTTAGGTCCATGAAAAGTAAATTATTATTTTTTGTTATTTAGGCCTAAGCGACATAATTGTTTTTCTTACGTTTCAATGATATTATGAATTTTACTGTCATTTTGATCAATAGAATTATTTACTGAATAAACTGATTGAAAAAAATTTCATGAATTCGAAAAATTAATTTTTTTTATTTAAAAAAAGTAATATTTGGATGTTGATGGTGAAATTGGCTTCAGGGTCACAAAAAATTAAATCAATGTATCATTGAATCAGACGTTTCGGCCTCGAATATTGTCTCTCATCAGTGATTTATTTCTGAAATATGAATACAAAAATGTTGGTTCGTGGAAAGATATAATTTTGTAATAAATAAATAATTTTTTGGAGATGTAAATTAAGACAAAAATTATAACTCTTTAGTGATTAAATTGTGGAACAATTGTAAATTTCGATAAGAATAAGATTCTTTCTTTGTTTGAAACACTTTTGTAAAAAATTATTGTATTCTTTGACTAAAAACATTCGTTGATTCAACACAATTAATAGAAGAAATTAATACGCAATTGTAAACTTGAACAATAACGTAACAATATGATTAATAATAAAGGAAGTACGATGACTTTTCGATAAACGCATTTATATGTAAGTGTTATTGAAGCTAAAATTAGACTTTGGAAACTCGTAGACGAGAAAAGTTTTGGAAATTTAAATTAAGACAAATATTATAACTCTTTAGTGATTGAAAAATTGTAGAACAATTGTAAATTCCGATAAGAATAAGATTTTTTCTTTGTTTGCAATACTTTTGTAAAAAATTATTTTATTCTTTGACTAAAAAGTATTAGTTGATTCGGCACAGATAATAAAATAAATTAATACGCAATTCTAAACTTGAAGGACAAAAACGTAACAATATGATTAATAATAAAGGAAGCACGAGGACTTTTCGATAACCGCATTTATATGTATGTGTTATTGAAGTTAAAATTAGACTTTGGTAACTCGTGGACGAGAAAAGAAAAAACTTTTCTATATATTTAATATTTGGTAATTATATCCTTGTTGACGAAATTACAAAACTTTTTTTCCGTTTGCGTTTTCTTGAAACCGCAATGCCTTCACAGAGAAGCAAAACAGATTGAAGTATGCAAGTTAGGCTAGTGTATATTATTTTAACTGAGGGTGGATACAACTCCTTTCTTAAACACTAAAGAAAGTATTAAAAATTTTTTTGAATTTTTTTTGCTCTTTCTTGTACTAGATAACAATTTCTAATCTTGCTAATTCTTCTTTGCTGAAATTCTAGAACATTTTCTTATTCTTTGGAAAAATGAAGCATAGTTACACGAGAGTAGATAATGCATGACGTCAAAAAGTCCTAGAAGCATTTGAAATAAATTTTAAACGTGACTACTTTCAGAAATTCTTTTTATGATGCTAATACATCTAATTATTGCAAAAACCAATTATTTGAACACATTTTTTCTTATTTTACTTTTTCCAAAAGTGCCCTTGATACGGGGAATCACCCATATAGAAAAAGCAATTTTAGTTAAAACATTAGAGTTACTACTTAAAAAACTCGTTTGAATTATGTTTGGTTATTTACATTTTTTTATAAATATAGACTAAGCTGCTCCTCAACATATTATGGTTATAAGTACCACTCTAATTATAATATTTTATTATGCCAGTAATTAATTTTTATTTATCTTTCTGTTTCAGGTATGTGGAATTCGTTGACTTTTACTCTTGTAAGAAAGAAATTGTACGAATTGGTTGCTAAATAGGTAAGAATAGGTTATAGCAATCGATATTTCAATTATAGCTTTTCAAAAAGCATTACTGGAAAAATAATGTTCAATGATCAATTACATTTATTCTAATGATGTATAAAAGTTTTTTGAAAATCGAAGCCAGAGGTTATATGGGTTGTTGGAGTTTAATACATATTTTCTATATGAAACCAATTGCATTTTCCTGGCACAAGGGTAAAATTAAATTCAAGTCGTATTATATCTGCAACCAATAAGGAACACCTCTTAAAATAAGCAGGAGGCAATTAAATAATGTTTATCGTTCGCGTGTAAGTTTGTAATGCCGCTTTTCTAAAAATAGAAAGGTCAAAATCGTCTGCAAGTGTTCTTTCAACCGCACACGTTTGCAGTGGTTAATTAGCATTTTCCGAGCGTGCATTCGGTACTTACAGAAAAAGCTCTACATGGTAGCAATTGATATTCATGAACTAATTTGTATTGAACCATCCCCTGGCCTCCTTCCGCACGCGATCCTGTCGCTGTGCCAGTGCATTTAATTTTTTTACGCTGTATTTTCATTGGACGACCGAAACTTAAAGTCGATCTCGCGAGTCAAGCAGAGACACCAGGAAGAGTGAACTTCCGTTCGTTTTTTGCAAGAAAAGGTTGAGCGGCTGGTGTTAAATAGGGTATTTGCATGTGTGTATAAAAGCAAGGGTTGGCTGGTTGGTTTTGTCCAGGAATGTGGACGATGGAGAGTGTCAGAGAAGGGGTTGTATGTGAGAACGGGGATTAACATAACTGCGTGTGTCGCCTGGGTTTTCGAGCTTTAGAGCTTCATACTCTGCAGAATACGTAATGGGCGCAACTCCAAGATTGTGTGTGAATCTTGAAATGTGTGCAGGTCTTTGAGAGTAGAAAGGTCTATATCCATGTGTAAGAGAAAGATGGAAAAAGAGTAAAGAGTGGATGGGGTTATTCTCCCCTTTTCACTCCCCGCGAAGCTTTTGCCAAGTTTTCTTCGGCCTTCTGAATATTTCACTAAATCTTGACTTTCGCTTTGCACGAGAAACGCTCCTTATCGGGTGGGCCGAATAAATATAAAGTATTCGTGAAGAGCACACATTTATCACTGTGAATTCTCCCCTGACGTCGCGGTCGATTCAAGTGTCACCCTTCACCCGCCACCGAAATCGTCCTATTTGTCTCCGGAACAGGCTCGAAGCTATTTTCACGCTCTGCACTCGGAAAGAGGATTCTGTGAATCACAGTAGTCATTAAAGTTTCGCCGTTATTTGCCGCGATCGGTTATTCACGCGAAAGAACTTTTAGCCACCCTAAATCAGCCAATTACTCGTCGTTGCAACCAGCCATGTCAGTTTCTAAAGTTTCATTGAAATGTTACAGTGAAATTGAAATTCTCCTCAAACCCTCCACGGGATGATAAATCTTTTTTTAATTGGTTTATGAGAGTGTTTTTCTAGGAATAATGGTCATTTCGAGAAGTCTGAACAGCATTTCATGAGTTTAATCATAAACATAATCATAAAAATCGTGACGTCAATATGGGAGTGATAACAAAATCTTTAAAACAATAGAGATGTAAAAGTTTGTTTGACAGATTTATTATTTATTTATTTACTATTTTTTTATAATTATTATAAATTATTTACTAAAGAGTGAGAAAAATAGGTATTAAAAGGGGAGTATATTTAACTAAGGGACAATCATCTACACTGAGAGAAATGAGGGTGACTAAAAGTTTGTTTGACATATTTATTATTTATTTATTTACTATTTTTTTATAATTATTATAAATTATTTACTAAAGAGTGAGAAAAATAGGTATTAAAAGGGGAGTATATTTAACTAAGGGACAACCATCTACACTGAGAGAAATCAGGGTGACTAAAAAATCAAGTTCGTCATTTAAAGCATTGGAAACTACATTTTCTAATTGTTGCGACCAAATTTCTGGTTACAGTGACTATACACAAAGTTACAGTACCCATTTTGGTGCTTCTGGTAACAGTAACTAGGTTCTCTAGTAAAAAAAGTCTTTGACTTGACGAATAACGTTCGAGCAAGTAGAGAACCTGGTTAGAGGAATTATAAGACTCTAGTCGCTGCAACTAGGAACTCAAAGTCAGATTGAGTAAAAGAAAAATCTTGTACCACAAGATTCTGGTTTGTATAAAATACAATTAAAATTTGTATTTATTTTGTTTTGACATTTAGTTAAACAATTTTTGAATTCAACATCATAAAATTTATATATTATTTATTCAGTGGATTATGCGAAAATTCCTTGAATTAAAAAACTTTCTGATGGCGAAAAATTAATTGTATTATTTTTATAATTTTTAAAATTATTTAAATCGTAAAAGTGTGTAAACCCAAAAATTTAAAATGTACTTTCGAGGCATAATTTTTGTTGATAAAATTGTTTAATAAGAAAGAAAGAAAGAAGAAGAAGAAAGAAAGAAAGAATGAAAGAAAGAAAGAAAGAAGAAATAAACACAGATTCTACCAGATTACTTAGTTGCAACAACTAGTTTTTCATGTTGTTGCGACTATATTCAAATCTACATTGTTGACTACAAAAATAAAGTCAAGGACAATTTCAACTACGCTGACTCAAGTTGCCCTGACCTATTTTTTCTCTCAGTGTAATATATTAGGTAATATTAGTTAGGTATTATTAAGTAATGTCTAGATATTATGATTTAATTTATATTCTAAATTATCATTTTAGTCAGATGTTATAGGCATCTGTATTTTTACGGAAGATTACAATTCGCGAATTCCAATGTGAAATCACCGCACTGAATCAATTGACTAATAAAACTCAGGAATTGAGTCTTGAGACTAAGATGAGACTTTTTATGAAAATATCTTGAAATACCTGTGAGAAAAGGTCTTATGGGTCATTGCCAAAAAGTTGCCCATTTTAAGTCCCCATAATTTTTCACATACCCAGTTCTTAATTAACTTTTTCTAAATATATCTGAGCTAAGTACTCGCGTCAGGGCATAATTTAGGAAAGTTTCAAAAGTGCATTCACATTACATACTTAAAAACACTCAGAACTCAAGTAAGGTTTCATGCTTATTACGCAGAAACATAGGTATAAGAGTTAGTTTTGTATAGAATTTATAACTGTCACAAATATATTCCTTGATCTCTCTATTTCGTTTTTTCATACTCTCTTGGGTTAGTCGTCTTTAAAAAAAACATATTTTAGGCGGCATGGAATAATTATTTTTTTCGGAAATTTCGTGGTCTAATGTGGTTAACTTTTTGAAAATCACTCTTATACTCCCAGTGGAGTGTAGGAGGATCTTTTTTACAATATATTTTCATAAAAAATTCTGATTTAATTATAATTTAGCGATTTAATCATAAAAAAGCGTCCTGGAAATCTTTGAAAACCTGGAAAAGTCCTTGAATTGTTTTTTACCTGGAAAAACCTGGAAAAGACCTTGAATTTCACTCATAGTCCTAGAATTCTTATCCCTCTACATTTGAATTAGTAGTTTTCTGCAAATAACAGGGTTGCTACAGGTCAGAGAATTCTGGAAAGTCAGGGAAAACCAAGAGATGGGGAATTTTTTGATTCAACAAATTATAATTAATCTCAATAGTTAAAATTATAATTTAACAATAAATTGTTATGATTATATAATTATAATATTACAAAATCAGGGGTCATAGACAGTCCCCTCTTCCCCTTTTTCCCCTTTCCCCTCTTATTTGCCAAATCTCCTAAAATCCTTTTTTTTATAGTTTCATTCTTTTTTCTCCCTTTTTCCCCTTTTTATATTTAAATTTCCAAATAATTTTCCAAGAATTAGGAGAAATAGAAACTTGTGACATTCAAAAACTCTTTTAATGTTTTCTTAAATATCCCATAATTTCCAAATTTTCAAAATCTACGAAAGTCTCTTAAAACTCTTAAAGTCCTCTAGAATCTTTAAAATTGATTTAAAATCTTAAAAATTCTCTAAAATATTTGATACTGTTCTAGAATCTTTTGGGTTCTCCTACAATAATCTTATAAAATAAGATCCCAAAATTTTTCAATATTCTACAACATATACTAAACTCTTCCAGAATCTTCTAAAATTTTTTGAATACTTTCCGTAACCTTCTAAAATTTTTTACAGAATCTTTTAGAATCCTCCAAAGTCCACAAAAGATTATCGAAATTCTCTCAAATTTCTCTCAAATTCTTTAGAATCTTCAAAATTTATCTGAAATCTGTAAAAATTCTCCAAAATATTCTAGACTGTTTTAAAATCTACAATCATTTAGATTCTTCTGGAT
>JBAGKK010036539.1:0-10725 GCA_037177015.1 Euceroptres primus | reverse complement strand
CGTATAACAACCGTCTTCATTGACTCATTTGAGATTGATATATTTCACGAGCGTTATCAAAGGAATGACCAAAAACATTAAAAAAGTTGTTTCCCCAATTGTTGTATAAAGTACTTCTTGCACTGTACCGAGATCCATTTATCGAAACTGGTCCTACTATCAGCGAGAAAATGCGAGTCAAGTGGCTTTGACGCTTAAGAAGTCAGCCCAAAAAAATGCTAGCGTAATGAGTAAATAGTCATTTGAAAGCTTAAAGTGTTCTACGTAAATGAGCCTAAAGCCAGTAATTTAAAAAATAGTTTTGGTTTGCAGACTGAAAAATGTCACAAAAAGTAAGGAATTTCGGGCACACTTTAAGAAGAGTCAAGTTTAGGGCACTATTTTGTGCAGAAGAAGAAGTGGGAAAAATGTGAAAAAATTCATGAATAGTTTATTTAAACATTTATTAACAAATTACCGTTAACAAATTTCAGAAATACTAAAAATTGTTGGTTAAAATTACAAAAATGTACAACTATGCTATTTTCAGTTCTAATGAACATATTAAGGCGATTCAAACTTCACCAACACAATTTTCCCATAGTGTTGGTGGCACAGAGTTCATCACTGTCACGCAAAGAATCTGTACGTCCTGAATTTTGAAGGTGGCAATTTGAGCAGCTACTTTTTTCTTCACATATGCCCATACGTACTCTACCGCGTTGAATTCGCAATGAGCTACTGTCAACCAAAGAAGTTTAATCTCATCACCTCTTACTTCCTTTGCAATTTTGTCCAATAAATAACATTTTTTATATTTGTAGAGTACACACATTTGCAGGAGATTCGCTTTGTTTAAATTATTAAATAAATCCGCTCCAATTGGAAGTGATATATTCTTCTTTTTCAGCCATTCAATAGCATCGTCCTTTCGCCAGTTGGAGGTAGGATTGCATCGTTCAGAATCCAACATCGAGTGGTTAAGTGCTTGATCAATTACAATAATTGATTTCGGTGACAGTTTGTAGAACACCTCTCGAAACCATTCTTCGAAATGAGCAACATTCATTTCATCGTGGTAATCAGCAGAACCTTTCTCTCCAATTAAACGTTTTAAGTTGCCATCCAGAAATCCATATTTGCTCCCAATGTGAAGAATGGTAAGAACCCTTTTACCAGAAGCTGAAGGAACAACAAAACCTCCCTCTGTATTCATCTACTTCTTGAACACCAGAGCGATATATGTCAAAATTGTCCCTATGATTTTCATCAAATTTTTCAAGCCAACCATACTGTAAATGATGATTAGCGCCACACCATGTTTCGTCAGTGTAATAAATGTAATAGCCGATTCGCCAATAATGATGAATCAGTCTTAGAAATTCCGCTCTTTTTCCTGCTATCGAAAATTTCTCCATGAGAACTAAACGATTTTGTAATTTTTTATAAGTGAAATTTATGTTCTTCAACAATTTTCGCAAGGTAAAATCACTTGTATGAGGAAAATCATCAACATTTACTTTTAAGTAATGCAAAATTTTTTAACTGTAGGATATTCTTTATTCAGATACATATTAAAAATGATGCGTCGCACTATTCCTTGTAAATTTTCGTCAAATTCAATAGGTTTTCTTCCAGCTCTGTAATTTCAAGAATCTTGTAATTTACCTTCGTTCGTTACTTTCTCGGCAGTAACCAGATATACACTTTTTTCATTAACATTTAAACACTTTGCTGTCCTTTCTATAACTTTATTTATGTCTTAGCAGACTCCTGCGTCCTTCTCAGCTTGGAAATAATTTCGTGCATTCGTGATAAGTTTCTTTGTTAATTTTGAAAATTGATATTTTTCTTTATATTCCGTACGACTGGAAGAACTTTTAGAAAGTCTATTTCGCTTTTTCGATTTTTTCGCACTTGTGTTTAAACAGTCAATAGAATAGGGACTGTTTAAGACCGCGTTAACCCCATTTGAAGAACTACTGCATTCTTTGATTTCGCAATTATCACTTTCATTTCTGGCGAAATAAACACAATTCAAAAAAGAACTTTAGTCACTACTCTCTGTAGAATTAATTTCTTCATTCAATACATCGTTCATATCTACAGTGACCGTTTCGGGTCGGAAATGGCCACTGTCACTTTCACCAGTAAATAGTAAATGAATATTTTGTCCAGGAGAATCTGTTCTTAACGGAATTACAAACCGTTCACCAACAACTGTTATTTTGACAATAGAATAGGGACTGTTTAAGACCGCGTTAACCCCGTTTAAAGAACTACTGAATTTACTGATTTCGGAATTATTACTTTCATTTCTGGCAAAATAAATACTCTCACAATTCAAAAAGGAACTTGTCACTACTCTCTGTAGAATTCATTTCCTTATTCAATACATCATTCATATCTACAATGACCGTTTCGTTCTCTTGTAGTTCAAATGCTCGGAAATGGCCACTGTCAGTTTCACCAGTAAATAGTAAATGAATATTTTGTCCAGGAGAATCTGTTATTAACGGAATTACAAACCGTTCAGTACCAACTGTTATGTTTACAATAACAATATTAACATTATATTTGTAGGATGATGCAATACACTTCATTGACAAACTGTACACCACGACTCATATAATCCGAGTAATGTCTGCGATTTCTTATATCAAAATCGTTTTCAACAAGTTGTTTATACTTGAAAGAGTTCTGAATTATCATTTGGGTAGGTTGCGAGTTATCATCAGAAGAGATTTTCCCACTGACCGTGAAAACAGAACACTAATGTATCGCCGATATTAACTCATCAAAATCAGAGCATTTTTAACGTCATTTCGGAAAAGATGGAATTTAATATTTGAAGTAATTAGGTCTCCCGATTGCCAGTCGGTTGCTCTGACCATTAAACTACTAGAGAGATCGAGATTTCTTCTTTCACAGGAAACGCACTATATGCGAGATGTTCTTCTATTCGAAGTGGTTTTTAAAATTCCCTTTTGTTCATATAGTCCAGGCATGATAGGTATTTATTTGTCCACAATTGCATTTGTCCACAAACTCATTTTATCCCAAAATCACTAGATTTAGTGACCACGGTAGGGAGAAGTCTAGACGGGAATGTGATTTGGTAGATTTGTAAGAATTGTTATTGGTTGAAAACGATACCATTTTTGCCTACGCTGATTCCCATCTAGTCTTCTCCTAACAGAGATCACTAAATCTAGTGATTTTGGGGTAAAACGAGTTTGTGGCCAAATGAAATTCTGGATAAATAAATACCTACCTCCAGGCATTGCGTTAAAAAAAAGCCTGAAATTTTCGAATAACTGTCCAGTCCAATTTTTTTTTGCATAGATCGCTTCATTTCGGGATTGTTATTGGTACCTTAGAAACTCTACTGCCGATTAGTTGCCAAATCTGGTTAAAAAAAAGGTCCAAAAATCATGTTTGCATGGACGAACCATCTGCATTGAATTTTAGAGCAAAATGTCCAATAGGGAAAAGGAAGTGGACAAAATTCTGAGAAAAGAGGAATCTTCTAACTTTAATAGATTTCAAGCTATGGTCATTTAAAAAAACCCGATTCTTTTTGATTTTCAGCGAAAAATCACTACTTTTGAAAAAAAGAGTGTACCTTAAAAGTCCTTAACTTTACAGTCTTTAAAAAGTCCTTAAAAGGTGTTCCACATACGAGTGAAAGTAAACTCAATTTAAATTAATTTTACTAAAAGAACAATGTCATATGTCTAATAGGTCATGAGTTTATGACCTCTCAAATTTGACCATTTTTGCCTGCTTTTAAGGGCAAAAAAGTTGAGTTCCGTTTTTTCAGAATTAGTCGTTTCCGGTTGATTCTACATTGATGACGCTACAGGATGAAATGAAGTAGATGAAATTCTGCGTAAATTAAAAAAAGTCTTCTACTCCCATTCGTTTGGAATTTGTGAGCTTTCAAAAATTCCATTTTTTTTTCACTTTTTGACAAAAAACCAAAAAGTTACATATTTTGAAAATATCTCGTTTCCTATGAATTCCACGATAAAATACCTAGAAGATAAATGAAAATGGACTCAATTCTGCGTAAAATGAAGTAAACTTGAGTGTTTTAACCCTAATAGATTACGAGTTATGACCCTGGAAAGTGGACCCTTTCTGTTCAGAGTTCCCTCAGCGTACCGTAAAGTTTTCTTACGGCCAAATTTTGATATTTTTGTGACAAGTGATTTTAATTGATTGCAAGTGTGTAATATGTCATTTGTTATCAATAAACAAGTAATTTTTTAACAATTGTTTATAAAAAAATCTTGCCACAATCTTGCCATCTTGCCAAATTTTGATATTTTTGTGGCAAGTGATTTTAATTGATTGCAAGTGTGTATTATGTCATTTGTTATCAATAAACAAGTAATTTTTTAACAATTTTTTATAAAAAAATCTTGCCATAACCGCTTTTGAGTACTTTTTGGCCATTTTTGAGTACCTCATGATAAAAAAGTTATTATAACTGATTGTTAATGTGATACATGTCTTTTTTCATTAATAAATCAATAATTATTTATAACAAAATCTTGTCATCAATTTTGATCGTTTTTGAGTTCTTTTTCACCAAGAAAATGATTCTCTTATTTCAATTTTTATACCTATTTTTAATGTAGAAAAATGGTCACAGGAAATTATTAACGATTTATCCAACATTCACTGCAAACCACAAGAGTCCTGGAGGTAAGTGTGGAATAAAATGTAGAGAGAGTGTTTTTCACAATATTTTGTTATAGAAAATTACTAAAAGATTATTTAGTTATCAATAACAAACGACGTATCGCGCATTTGCAATGAGATAGAATTACTTCTTTGACGGAAGAGTACTCACAAACGACTAAGGATTGTTCGATTTTGTTATAAATAATTATTTGATTATTAATGAGAAAAGATACATATCGCATTAACAATCAGTTATAATAACTTTTTTGTCACAGAGGTACTCAAAAACGGCCAGAAAGTACTCAAAAGCGGCTATGACAAGATTGTAACGAACGCATTCGATGCTCTCGACGCTCGGCCAACGGTCCGCCTCAGTGTAACGTGTATAGTGATCCCCACTTCGAGCCGCGGAGACTAATACAGCACAGCGCATGACATTCCCTTCCATCGGGGCGCACCTTTCACTTCGAGGAAAGGGATAAAAAGGGCGGACGCACGGCTGAGGATACAGAATCCGTCGAGAAATCGGCTGGGAAAAATCCTCCAGGAAACTGGATGGGCACCACCAATCTATTTGATTGAAGTTAATACCTCCGAGAAATCGGAAGGAGTAAAGATTGTCTTGAACCTGCAAGCAATTGTATGGATTTGAATTTGGATTTTATACAAGCTTTGCGATCGAGTCATCCGTAATCTCTCTTGCACCGTTTATCTTTTTTTGTTGTTGATTTTTTGTTGTTTTTCGGGCCACCTGTAAAAGTAAGTACGTTAACAGTCAGAGCACGACGAGGTCTCATTCAGCGCGTCGGAGGCTTAGGCCATGCCGCCAGTCGCATTAGATCTGTTCGGTAGTTGATTTAACCCAACTAATTTTATTTTGTTTTTCTTTCTGATCCTGTAGTGGGGAATCGCTCACTGAACGCACGACAGACGCGTGGGTAGATCAGGAAAATACGCCGCTGGTTAAATGAGGGGCGAGTCTCCCGAGAGCTGGCAGCGCAGTTAAAGTTCGAGGCACAGCAGGCGGCTGTATATCGTGATAGCGTTCTTCAGGGGACAAGTACGTCCAGACTAGCCCGTTGCGATCCTGCGCGACCTTCATCAAATATCACGTATGAACCCCCTGTAGGGTCAGTTGTCGGAACAGAACGCCCAGGGTATATCACGACCGACTCTAATAATTATAGTGTATCATGTATTAAGCCAACGAAATTATATTTTGACTTCGACGCTCCCACCAACGGGATAGAATGTGCTCCGTTTCGATACGAGTTTATAGATTTTCGTGATCAATGAAGGATATCCAGGGACCTTGAATTTGCGTATCAAGAATCGGCAACTACGCCTTCGAAATTTGGAAAATCATTGTCGGTCAATAACTCCGCGAAAGCCCAAGCAAGGGTGATCGATAATCTGTTGATAGAACTAGATAGTTTTTAGCATTTAAGGGATAGATCTAATATTATTGTAAATGTATAATTTGCGATTATAAGTTGTCATTAAATGTATTAATATCATAGCTTATCTGTCGTGTGTATTACTCTAGAAACCCTTAACTCCATTCTGCAAAAGTAAAGTAAAAGAAATGTCTCTGATCAGAACACCCCCGCACCCGCAGCGGGTGGACACAAATCTCGAGTCTCCTGGTACGAACCGAAGGCTCCTTGATCCAGCACCTAGGTATACACCTGGGCGGGGGAGAGGTACCCGACGTACACTCTTAGACGCAACCCCCAGCTCTGACTCTGGGAGGGCGCAAAGGATGTGCCCACCTATAGACGCAACCCCCAGCTCTGACTCTGGGAGGGCGCAAGTAGGTAGGAGTACCGAATTTCGTTTCAAGATTTTGTTATAAACAATTGTTAAACAATTACTTGTTCATTGACGTAACGTTCATGAACTACGTAGCCTTTTTGGCTATAGTGTGACATACTCGTGTCTTCCTCAGTTGCTTAGCATAGAGGGAGACATGAGTGTATCACACTATAGCCAGAAAGGCTACGTAGTTTAAGGAAGCCCTCTAATTCGTGATCTATGAGGGCTCGGGCACTCAATTTTATTTCCTTTTATGCAGAATTGAGTCCACTTTCATTTATCCTCTAATTCCAAACGAATGGGAGTAGAAAACTTTTTTTTAATGTACGCAGAATTTCATCTACTTCATTTCATGCTGTGGCGTCATCAAGGTAGATTCATAAGGAACAATTTTGAAAAAAATGGAATTCAATTTTTTACCCTTAAAAACTGCAAAAATGATCAACTTTGAGAAGATCAACAATTCGTGACATATTAGACATAGGACATTGTTCTTGTAGTGAAATTACTGCAAATCGAGTCTACTTTCATTTGTCTGTGAAACACTTTTTCATAAAGTTATGGCCTCTTTAGGTACACACTTTTTTTTTCAAAAGTAGTGATTTTTTAAAAGTTTTCTTCAGAATTTTGTCCACTTCTTTTTTTCTGTTGGATATTTTGCTCTAAAATGCAATGAGGATGATCCGTCCACGTAAACGTGATGTTTGGAACATTTTAAAAAAACCGGGCTTGGAATCTGATATAAAGTAGAGTGTTTAAGGTACCAATAAGCATTTTTGTATGTCGTCATCGTGGGACATCGAGGGACATCGAGGATTGAAGGGACGCCGGATAAACTCGACAAACTTGATCGTTCTCACTTGTTGCAAGAAGATTTCGTTGCCACTACCAACTATATGTATGTCCAGCCAATCACGTCTGTTGTCGCCGAGCCTAGCGGAAAGTCGAGCCTACATATACACGGTATCGACCACGCTCTGCCTCTTTTCGTGTAAGCCGTCGAAGCTATCAAGTTAACCTTTTTTTACTTTGTGCTCCATCCAAGGAATTGTACCACTGATCCTGTCGAGATCCATTACTCGAGGATGACAAGGAATCGTTTTTCCCTCCCAGGATAGGAGATCCGAGAGTTTCTCTTTTAAATTTGGTGTAAAGCTGTCAGCCCGGTATGTGTAGTACTTTTGAGGTTAGTTTCTTGCATGTTTGCGAATCAGGTTGTTCCCTTATTTTGTTGTAATTGACTATACAGTCCCTTCTGGTTTTTGGCCGAAGAGCCCCAATTTTGTGTTTTATATGCCCAAAAAGCCATAATATAATATTCGGTCGAGGAGGCCACATTTTTGTCATTTAGCTTGAACACCAACTCTGATTCGCGAACACGTACTCGGATACTTCCGGGATTAGTTCTCTTTGCCTGTACTTTTATAATTTTTGCAAATTTGTTGAACATGCTATTGATTTAGCGATTATTGTTGTTTGGCTTTTAATAGTTGTTGAATTACCCCCTTTTTGTAGTTTATGTGAATTTTAGTCGAGATACATTCGGGTATCCGTACCCCAAAATTTGTCCCCCCCAATTAGTCGCCAAAATCTTCCCTGGTTTGCCTTTTCAAATATAGTTGAGTACTCCCACATTTTGTCGGATTCCGTTTTTAGTCGAATTTCCGTATAATAGATTTGAGTAAAAACGAGTCTAGAGCACTGACAATGAAAAGAGCACTAGTTATAAGTAAATCTTTATTTTTTTTGGTGTAGAATCCTGGTTTTGATTAGAAAATTGTAATTTTAAAATATATTTTTGAATATTGTAAGATTCTTTTTGTATTTTATTATTAATTGAGTCATTCTGAAGGTTATTTTGGAACTTTGTGAAATCTTGTGAATCAGAATTTTTGTTGTGTTATTGCTTGACCTTTGAGAATTGTTAAATTGTTAAATTCTAATTGCAACCTATCGAATTTCAATTACGTACATTAAATAAACTAATGTTTTATTGTTCCATTTTATTTGCTGCGTTATTATTTATTTTAGCATAAAAACGAGTTTTTAACAAAACAAAATTTACGAGTAGTCTTGTAGGTATCTTGCTGTTGGGTCAACATGCACGAGCTCATATTGTACATAATTCTGTCACAAAGTGACAGAATTCTGCAGAAAGCGCTTTTTGCGCTAAGCGGGCACTTTCTGAAGACCACGGTCCCGAACACCGGGCGCTTTGTAGAAGTGTACTATAGATCATAATAGCTCATATTATAGGTCATATGAGTTCGCATTTCATATCATATGCGCTCATATTGTAGGTCATATGAGCTTCTAAATGATATTACATGAGCTCATATCTTAGGCCATATGAGCTCACATTTCAACCGATTCCATTGGTTCGCCATATTGGTATTTTTGGCGCCCTTTTCTCCTGCCAATTATTTTCTTCCCGTGTATTATGTTGTTTCCGGTTGAAATGTTCTTGAAACCTCTCCGTTATCAGTACCCTCTCCGTTATCATTCATCCATTTCGCCTTTATATTAATATTAAATAAAATTGTCCTTATTTTATTTTATCATTTATTTTTATAATTGTTACTTAACTTATATTAAGGGTCATTGGGACCGACTCAAGCTCAAGTTTTAACCGAGGAAAGAAGAAAGGTGGAACTATCTGTCATAAATTTTACGAAGCAGTGCATTATAATTTTTTTCTTTATAGTCGTTTATGATTGATAGTGAAGGATCAACGCAGTCTGCAGAGGCGCACAGTGGAAAAAAGTAAATTTTTTGGACAAAAATCATCCGACAGATCAATTTTCAACGGATTTTGATAGCCTTTTTTAAAAAAATGCGCATGAGGCTTCTAGATATAAACGGTAATTGCGGAAAGTTCTCTGCGACCAAAGCAACATTTCTTATTTAACAACAAATTTGAATTTTTGTTGTAAACTTTTCGGATGTACCACTTTTTAAATTTTCAAATTCATTAAAAAACGTCTTCAATCAATGTTATAACTGTCTGGCAATAGATTCTAGTCGGTCAGAGTAAGAAAAAAATGTTTATAATGTTATAAACAAATTAATAAACAAAAGTTATATTTTCCTGATACGCAATAATTAGCTGTTGGAATGCCATACTTTTTGTAGGAAAAATGACAAAAATTAATGTGTGACTACAATCAGTTAATTGCAAGCAGTTATTTGGTAATTATTTAAACAATTTTTTAAAACAATTGCACATTTTGAACATTTTTTCATGAATAGCCATAATTTTTTTGTGGAATCAGCTTTACCACCGACTCCTTGCTGTTATATTTTTAAAACTTACAAAACTGATTAATTTCATCTGTGGCAAGATATTTTAGGCTGATGCCACCAAAAATTAAGCCTATTCGTGTAAAAATGGTCAAAATGTGCATTTGTCTTCAAAAATAGTTTAAATATTTACCAAATAACTGATTGAAATCACACATTAATGTAACATAAATCTTATTATTTTGAAGATTAGCGTTTGCAAAATTACTTTTGGAAAAAATGTTAAAAATGCTTAAAATATTGTCTAATATCAATACGTAATTTATGGTTTTTTGTCAATCTTGAAAAATAAGGGAATACTTTAGGGAAAAAGTGCTACAAGTATTCTTTTTTCAATATTTTTTGTTTATTTGTTACACCCCGAACAGAAGGCAAGGGTCATTATATATGTGTGTGTGTGTGTGTGTGTGTGGGCAAAGCCCGGAGTGCGGGCAAACCTAGGATGGACCGGTCGTTCCGCAGATTGCCCGAGCGGTGTCGGGCAATGTACGAAACACTTCTTTACTTCGGGCTTTGCCCGAGGCGTCCTTGGTCAATCTGCGGAGTGCCCCTGTCGCAATGGGCAATGTGAAATGCATATGTGAAAAAATCTGCCCGGCCCCCTTCGGGGGCGCGGGCATTTTCTCATCGCGCGCTTCGCTCGCAAGTTTGACCGCGCCTAGAGCGCACGGAGTGGCCGTCGCGCTTCGCGCTTCGATCCAAAATACTCGTCGTGCTTCGCGCTCCATTATCGTTAAACCTTACGCTGCGCGCGATGTTCTTATAGCACGCGAAGGTCGCTTCGCTCGCTAGCTTGAGCGCGCTTCCTGGCTCACGGAATATTCGTCGTTATTTGCGCAGAGTCAAGTTTATTCCTCATGACTTACTTTTACTGCCGTAAGTAAATTTTGTAATTTTATGAATATGAACTTAACAGTGTGTCATATACATCTAATTACC
>JBAGKK010036528.1:0-10725 GCA_037177015.1 Euceroptres primus | reverse complement strand
TAGATCAATCATTATTTCTGCAAGGAAAATTTGCTAAAATAAATAAGAAAAATAATTATCAGCTCAGCTTTCCTGTAACGGTCGATAATAGTGCAGTTACAAGAGTTGATCTCTTAGGACCGCAGTTTTTCTCGAAATTGCCTAAGAAGCGCCTTGAGTACATATATTATATTATATTATATTATATATTATATTAATGATTAACGCATGGAGGTGTTTTTTGTCGAAGGTTCAATATTTCCTTTATTCAAAATTGAGGCTGCAGAAGTGGATGCAACGCAATCTTCTTCTGGGTTTTATTGTTTCGGGGATGGAATTTCAAACTGAGATTTTGCACCAGTATTTAAAGATGATAGTTCTATGTCGAGCGATTCTATCAGTTTTGCATGTGTTCAGTTTTTGTTATTGATTGGTTCGCCCAGATAACTCTCTGCAACTGATGTGCATTTCCACCTACCAAAACGTTTAAGTTCTGTTATGTCAGCTCCACCATCAACGAGCAATGTTGCCGAAGTCCAACGAAAACTATGACCGGTGTATAATTCTGGATTTGGCAACTTCAGAAACTTGGCGATTTGCTTTGGAATATATCCAGTTTTGTTGATCCGAATTACCTCATTTTTACACTTCCCGTTTTGGTAATTAAAGAAGAAATTTTTGAACATTCCTGGATGAAGTGCTTGGTATTTTTCACACAGTTGCAGAACTCTCCCATAATAACAAAGGATTTTGATCACCGGTTTTTGTTTTCGGAGTGTTAAATAATAAGTTATTCCCATCGTTTTCGACATCATCTGTGGTGATATGATAAATTCCCTCCCTCCTCAGTCCGCTACTGAAACCAACAATCATAATAAACTTTAAATAATAAATAAATAATTAATTAATTAACTTTAATTAGGTAATACCAGACTTCGCAGACTTTCACAGACCCAAAATGCTCTCAAATCAGGGGAAGTAGGGTGAATTTTCAACCAAAAGATATGACATTCCCACAAGACGATGAATTTTAAATCTAAAAGGATGAATTTTATATCCAAAAAGACAAATGTTCAACAAAACGAAAAATAGTTCGATTTTCTTATTGGGTTCTAATAATTAAAGGGCGACACTGCATACGGGCGTAAGTGCCAAAACCTTAATTTTACACGAGGCACAAAAAACTGTCTAACTTTAACGCTGTTAATTTTAAAATAAAAACAAGAAATTACTTTTGAGCTATTACTTAGCTCTATCGAATATCAATTTCGAGGATGACATTAAGGAAAACATGATTTCTTTCAACTGTTTCAGCTTGTAATGAATTATGTATAAATACTTTTTTCGTACAACTAATGCTTTTTTGTGACGCCACAACTTTTAGAAATGACATTTTAAGCCATAAAGGCCCAAAATGCACTGCGTGGCTCATCCCATCTAAAAATATTTCGTCTTGGATTTCATTTTAATGACGGGCAATTGAGACATGGCCAAAACTTGTTGAAGACGTTTATAAAGTCTAGCTTATGAGACGGAGTGAGACTATTTTCTGTGCCTTGGAGACAAAAATTACGTCTTGAGCCCCTTTTTCATTACTCTGACCCAAAACCTAAGCGGCCTAGGGGTGTCACTAATCCCCTTTTAGAATTCAAAAATTATTTACATGATTTATTCACATCAACATTATACTTAACTTTTATCTCTTCACCTTTTTATATGTGATGTGCCACGAGAAAAAGGGACTAACGCTCCAAACGAGAATTTTACAGGGCGAGCGATAGAAGTGGGCCCTAGTCGGTAGTGAAAGGCGACTCCCGAAAATCTGCCCCTCCACTTACAACGACACTCTCATTCGTCGTGTTCCAGTGTCCGTTTTTTTCGTTTCTATTCCTGCAAGGAAACAGTAGTAGTGAGTGGTGGGAGATGTTTTCGGTGGTCCGAAGTCTGGCTACGAAATACTCTATTTACGGCCCAATAAAAAGCTATTTTTTCACAATAAATAATGCCCGAAAATTTTTTCTGATTTTTGTGTTGGATAGAGCAACTCAAACACTATCAATTGAGATAGAAAACAGATTTACGATTTTTTTAGCGTTAGTCCTCTTTTCTCGTGCTACGTCACATATTTCTTTTTTATTATATATAAAGTTTATCCCTTTGATGGAAATTCTAAAAATGATAACTGTTTGTAGCTACCTCTTACCGTTTACGAGATACTTGATACTTATTCTAATTTAGAATTTTTTAAAACAAATTTTAGATACTTGATCGTGAAAATCCATAGGATCTGAATTTTCAACCATCAATTTGCTAATTACAAAACTGCAAAAATTTTCATATATAAATTTTAATCCTCTTTACCTAACCATTGCTTTATTGCAGAGTTCGTGGAAAGGGTCCTCGCCTGGAACTTGGTCGAGGCTAAGGCTGCCATAAAACAGTGAACAGGTGTAGAGGATTAAAATTTTGAAACAAACATTTTTGCAGTTTTGCAGTTAGCAGACTAATAGTTAAAAAATCACAATCTACGTATTTTCACGATTATAAATATATAAAATTTTCCTTAAAATTTTATAAAATACAGTTTTTCGGTGCGTCAAAGTCGGTAGATAATGAAATTTCCTTTCCAAGAACTTTCGTATTTTAACCAAGACAAGGTTCATCTTGAGACAAGTTCCTTCGTCCTGCTGAATGCACCCCACTAAGAGCGATTTCCATAAACGTAAAACAAAAATCAGATTTCTAGCAAATCTCGCTTATGAGAGGGAACCAGATATAGATGTCTTGGAGACAAGATAGACCGTCTTGAAAACAAAACCAAGACAAAATATATTTACACGGGATGGCCATTACGTCCTTATGCACTGATTTTCTTCCTCTGACCCACTTTCATATCTAACTGGACCAGAATCTTCTACAGGGGCATGAGTTAGGAGAAAACAAGTAATTTAAGCCAATAAAATGATTTTTGGAAATTTTGCACTTACGACTGTATGGCGTGTCGCCCTTTAATTCAGTTCCAATTTAAGCAAAAAAAGAGCAAAAAGGGGAAACTTCTTAAAAACAGTAGGGGGAAAAGAGGAGTTCTTAAAAAAATTGAAAAAGAGGGGAATGGAGGATAAAGTGTGAAGCCTGTAATACATTTTATCAGTTTTGTTTGCATAATTTATAACATACCTTGTTAGTTAAACAATGTAAATCTGGAGCTTCATTGCAGTATTTTGAAATTTCGGCTGCTGTAAAAATCGTGGATTTTTTGGGCTGGTAACCTTTGGTTTCTTTCCTCAAAAAACTATTTACTCTTTCGAAGTTTGATATGTCAACGTTCTCATAGTCATTTAATATCTTTTAAAGCATTGAGTGATGTGATCCTAAGGTTGATGGTGCAACTTTCTTTAATTTTGACATCTCGTTAAATATACCAACAAAGCAGCTTCGCATGTTGAGGTTATGTTGTTTTCTTTCTTCCAGTCTGTAAACTTGGTATAGGTCTCCATGTATTTTTGTCTGGATTTATCAAACAACAGATCTGACGAAATATCCTCTGCTGCATCAAATATTTATTTTGACACGTCATCATTAGCATTACCACCGTTTCAAGTCGGAGGCATTTCCTTTTTTGTGCTCTTTATCTCACCAAGCTGCGATAATGTACGAGACTAACCTGACCTGGTCATAGTGATCAACTATCCCGTCAGACGGCGCCGGTGCAGCCGTGAACGAAGACACAACGGTGCATATGTAAATTCAAATTTTTTCCTAAAATGCGTACGCTCGCAGTGTCAGAAAATTTTTCTCGTACGGTGTGAGAAATTTTTTTCGCACGTATTCGCGAAAAAGCTTTTGGTGCCTCTAGATGGTACGCAAAAAAGGCTTTTCCATTGAAGTGTTGCAAAAAATCTTATACACAATCAACAGCATAGATTTACGTACACATTAGTCAGTCACAGATAATCAGAATACAATTTTGTCGCAAATACACTCAGAAAAGCTATAACTACTATACATGTATAATATACACATAAATAAACCTAATAATAATGCTACAAGCACAAGACGCTTTCGCCGAAATTAGGCAGACGCACGCTTGTGAAAATTATTGTCACAAAGTACCAGAGCCGTGACTAAGGTTTTTAGGTGCCCCCTAGTAACTTTCAAACATAATATTTTGTTTATTTTTATCAATGAATAAACGTAATAGTGGGCAAATTAACTTACTAATTTAATTCATTTTTAAGAAATATTTTAATTAAAAGAATATAGAAAGTTTGAAACCAGTGAATTTTAAAATACCCTGAAGATGTAGATAATTATCAAAAGTATCTTGAGAAAACCATTCGTAAAATATTAATTTTATAAGATGTCTATTTTTTAGAATATGTATTTTGTAATTATGAATTCCGAGTGATTGTTCAGTTCAAAAATTGTTCAGTAAAATATACTCTTCTTTATATTCAAAAAATCTAATCTCCTCAAGATCATCACTTTTCCTTACTAACTTCATTCTTTTTTAAAGTAGTCCGGCAGTTACATACTAGTCAAATTGGTGTATTTTTATAAAAAGTTTTGAAAATGCAAATATGTGAGCATATGTACAAAAACAATTCATATTATGAATTTAGAACACTTGCTGGGTTTGTTTCAATAATGATTTTGAGATGTAGAAATATTTTTGTTTATATTTATCTCGAATTTGACAGCACTGCTGTATATGATAGTTTCACAGTTGGCAGCTCTCGGGCACCTTTGGCTATCCACCCCCTTTCGACCGATTACAGCCGAAAACTGTAAGTAATACCAATCTGATGGACGAAAGTAATGAACTGTCAAAACGGAATTCTTGGTTATGTGTTTTAGTGCGGTTTTTTGACCATTTATCAATAAATACACGGCAATGATTAGTTTTCTTCTTTGAGAATGGATTGTCATAATATTTGACACAAGGCACACAGCTTTTCGTTATAGTTTTAACGCTCGGGAACGTCACAATTTGTTATTTTTCAAGCCCGCGAAACAGCCTCCCATAAGACTCTATGTTAAAAGTGCTATTTTGAAATCCAGATTACACTCATCGCAGGATTATGTGCCACTGGATTACCGGCCGGCTTCATGGTGGTTCAAGCTTCATTGATTCTGTCTCCCCCCGAGCGTCCCTTGACCGACCCACTATAGGTCAAATTGCATTTTTCTGGTTTAAAATCTAATATAACGAGAAAGAATAGAGATAACTCAACAAATTTTTTTAAAAATAAAGTTCATGTAACGTGGATTAAAGGAATATATGTAAGAATGTATACATTGCTTATTGTTGGAGTTGAAGTAAGGGGTGAAATTGAGCATGTTTATAAAATCGGTGACCTTTTGCTTTTCTTTTTGATGAATCTCAAAGGAAACTTATGATATCAATACAATTTTTTTTAAATTGCAGTAAATGTAACGCAGATTAAGGAAAAAATTATTGGGATACCATCAACCCTTAAATTAGGGGTTGAAATAAGGAGTAAGTGGCTAAAAATCAGAAAATTCAGTGAAAAACATTGTAAAAGATTTTCGTGGGTGGTAAAAACGATTCTAATAACCGTTTTTTCAAAATCCTCAACTGTATGGATGTTTTCTCGCTATCGTTCTCCTTTCTAGGGGTGGAAATGGACAGCGAGAATCTGAAAACGCGAAATGTCGCACAATAGAATTGCAAATGGTTTTCGTGGGGGTTGAATATCATTTGGCTACCATTTCTGCATTTTTCTTTACTGTGTGGATGGTTCCTCGTTCCCCCCACTCTAGGGAATATTCGAAGAAGGCATTCTGGAGACTTTGTATTTTTTCGTGACTTGACCTTAACAGTTAAATATATGTACTAATTAGATTGTTAATTGTTTATCTTTAAACTAAAACGCGTACTGCAATTATTTTTTTGAGAAAATACGCTTCTTAAAGCGAGTGTTATTTATTTTTTAGTGTAATTTAGATTGTGTGAGAATATAGTATAAATCAAGCAAATTATTTATAATTCTCCAGTAAGTATGACTTCACTATTTTTAAAACACATGCGATAACAATAATCTATGTTTTCTTACTTTTTTGCATGCAAAAAATATAGATATTTTAATACAATATTATGATATCTATACTTTTTTGAATAAATCATAATAGAAAAAAGTACCTTGAGTTGTCTCTTATTATATTATTATTTAAATAAATTATTGGTACAATATGGTACCAATATTGTACCAATAAATTATTAAAATGAGAATATAATTAGCTCTCTTTCAAAATTTTATTAAATCAAAAAATATATTCATTCAAAAAAAAATTTTTTAACAATGGAAAAATAATTTAAAACACTAAAAATCTAAAAATAATACACTCTACTTTTATTGAAACTTTTTAGCATTGTGTCACTTCTTATGTAATATAACTTATTCTATACCCTCAGCTGTTTTTGGGTACGCCTGAGAATATGAAATAAAAACATATTTGTTTTTATTTCTTGAGTGAGTACAATCTCGAATGAGAAATGAAACACCCAAAAAGCCAGGGCGACCTAGAAACACACCTAGAATCAGAGAAAATGCTGGTAGAAAATCTACTGAGATACATCGCTTCTCGCAGTAAAATAAGGTTACATGCTGAGGAGCTGTCAAATAATGAACGCTACAATAATGTTAAAGTATTAGAAATAGCTTTAAATATTCTTAAGAAGAGATTAGAAAATTATGTATATGACAATGAATCGATGGAAGTGATGACGAGTCGAGTGATCAAGGCACCAAAAAAAATAGTTTAAATGTAGTTGAAAAGCACAACAATGAATCAGCTTTAGCTCTGTACTTGGAGCTCAAATTATTGAAAAATTCTTATGAAATATTACTGAAAGACACTAACAATCGGGGTTGTCGAATATTTCCTTGTTGGAATACTCTTGGACTTGTTAAAGGAGAATGTCGGCAAAAGATTACAATATTTCAGAGGTTTCATTTCTATTAATCTATTAAACTTAATAATAATGTACATAAAAAACCTTACCTTTCACTATTTTCAAAGTAATTTGTGAAATTCAAAGTAGTAGATTTAATTTTTTGTACATGCGATGCATCTTCTCATTTTGTGTATGCGACTTTATCAAACGCACTCGATTTAACTCTCAGCATGCTATACACAAAATTAGGATGATTTGATTAATTGATTTTCAAACATCGCTGTTTCACTTAAAGTATTTACATTTTATTTTCAATTGCCTATATTAATAAAAAAATTCAGTGAGGGTGATTCAAAATAGAGTAAACAATATTTATTATTAGAATACAAAAGTTAAATAGTTCCTTGATTGATTTAGCACCATGGAATTAGGTAGGCATTTACTACTGTCTTTACGTCTAGTCAGCACCTCAAACAAGGATTGACTTGTTAGCAAATAGGACTTAGTAGATTCACACATATCAGTTATTGGAACTTACCAAAATTGGTTATAAGATGAACTTGTTGATCAAAAGTAAGGGTTGGTCTCAGGTTCAATTTGCAAATCAATTGGAATCTCAGTCCAGGCTCGGACTCAGGTAGCAAACTCAAGGTAGTTCGGAGTTGGATCTACAAGTTGTAAATAGATTGGTTGCACAAGGTTAGACTCATGAGTAGAGGTTGAACTTGAAGGTTCGTAGAGTAGTTGACACTTGTAGACATGTAGGTTGGTTGTCACTTGTAAATACTGCACTGGTGAAAATATTTTGTCGTTGAACTTCGAAGAAAACTGAGCTGGAGAATGCTTGAGGCCCGTCACTTGTTATAAGGCTAAATGAGGACGACACGCAACCGATGTTTTCGGTTGGTCCTAAGTAGTACAAATCAGTTTGACCTGCTTCTCTGGGTCAGGCGTATGGCTGAACCTTTTTACTTGATCTACTGATTGCCTCGTAGGTAATCGTTGTATCACGCAGAAAATCCCGAAGTACTGAGTGTTTTTCTACACGACTGGTTTGTTTATAGAAACAAAATTTCCATACATTACTGGTAAGTGAATAGACACGAGCCAGGCGTTTATCGAGATTAACTAATCGTTTATGCTACACGAATATCGATAGAGCAGTAAGTAGTGGAATCTACACTACTCATTGCTCCATGATACACTACTGTGTCGTGTGGGTCTCGCGGTACGCGTTTCAGATCATTAACGACTGAAGCCGAATAAGAACGAACGCACTCTAAATCAACAACCCAGCTGATCCGACATATCGGAATGGTACGCAATCCTGCGTTGTGCTCTCAGCTCTGGTAAATTTTTATGAACATTCAAGTGCCAGACAAGTAGAGACAACGTTTAAATCTTCAAGGTAAGTTAATTTTCTCTGAATATTGTTCGTGACATTGATTTCTTGTATGAAAAATGTAGTTTTGTCCATCCTTTTATGCGACCCCTAATCATCGCTAATAGGTTAAGTTCATCGCGAATAGGTTAAGTATACTTAACCTATTCGCGATGACTAGAGGTTGCATGAAAGGATGGAAAAAACTACATTTTTCAGACAAGAAATCAATGTCACGAACAATATTCAGGGAAAATTAACTTACCTTGAAGGTTTAAACGTTGTCTCCGCTTGTCTGACATTTGAATGTTTATAAAACTTTATTAGAGCTGAGAGCATACAACGCACGATTTCGATACTTCCGATCAGCTGGGATGTTGGTTTAGAACCAACAGCTTAAGGTTTATAATTTCGGTTTCGTTGAGGGCCATAACAGTTTGGAGCCAAATGTCCACGTGAATAGCATTTTTCGCATGCTTTGGTCCATTTATATAATTTCATTCGCATTTCATTCATCGGTTTGCTAGAAACATTATACACATTTTCGTGCTGCGTTAATACATTATAAAGGGTTTCTTCACTAAAAATAAAATCTTTTATTGAAGCTGTTAAAAGATCTTCTGCTACATTTTGTTTTCGTCTCTCTTTTGAAATGCCGGTTCGCCAAGAAAAGCATATTTTTGATTTCCCTTTTCTATTGTACATTCCGCTTGAAATGGTGGTACCGGAGATTTAATTATAATATTTCATCGGCTATGCCAATGAAATATTATCAACGACTACTAGTACAATTATAGCCTTATAATTGTACAGTCCCATGCGCATGGGATTTGCTTCGGTCTATTATCCTACTCCGACACTGCCATCTGTGTGCGTTCAATGCTACTAATGCTACTCATCGTATACCCACTGACGCTCTAACCTCTAACCTAAATTTTATTTCACAATCTGTCACGATATTCTGTAATCCGTCCATTCTGATTCTGCATTTATTCTATTACAATGAAAAAAGAAAATAGTGACGACATCGGTGCATACCTCTTTTTAACAGCGTTTCTGAAAAAACAATCTGCAGGTTTTCAAAGTAAGAAATCCAAAGTTTTATCTGCAGAGGACATATAGAAGTTCATAACTAAAGCTCCGTATCATGAGTATCTAGCAATTAAGGTAATTATAATAAAAATATAGAACACAATGCAAATCAAATCTACACTGTGAAAAATCTGGTTGAAAATTACCACGGCGAACATGGGACAGAAAAATACCACTGATTGCCGTGGGAATTTTACCGAAAATGTTTAAAAATAATAGCTTTACCGTGGTAAATTTAATGTAATTGATGCTTTTTTACTATTTTTTTAGTAAAGTTACAACTTTCCACGTGGTAAAATTACACCGATGGTCGGTTGAATTTTGGTTGAATTTTACCATGGCGATCAGTGGTATTTTTCTGTCCCATGATTCCCGTAGTAATATTACACTTCTATTGTGAAATTGCTACAAATTTGGTAATATTCCTACGGGAATAGATGTAAATTCACAATATCTTTGTAGAATTTCCACGGCAATCACGTTAAAACTTTTACGATAAGGAATATAATTTTCAACTAGATTTTTTACAGTGATTCTATTTATCTATGATTTTCTATAACTAAATTTAACCCGTTATTTATAGGTCGCTCTAATTTTTGGAGTATGTGGATCTTGTCGGACAAATGAACTGGCTAATGTCAAATTGTAAGATATTACCAAACAAAGTGATTTGCTGGTGGTTATTCTACCTGACACAAAAACAAAGAGACCTTGAACCTTTGTTATCAGTGAAAAGTTCACTGGAATAGTGAACAAATATGAACCTCTACGTCCGACGAAAGCAACAACAGACAGATTTTTTTTAAATTTCCGAAAAGGGAAATGTACAACGCAGGTCATTGGAATACACAAGTTTTCCAATATGCCAAAACAAATCGCACAATTCTTAAATTTAAACAATCCGGAGACCTACACAGAACATTCTTTTCGTCGAACCTCTGCGATATTGCTCGCCGACAGCGGAGCGAATATAACAACTTTAAAACGTCATGGAGGTTGGAAATCTACCACGGTAGCAGAGAGTTACATCGAAGAATTGGTTAAAAATAAAACTAAAATTGGTAAAATTTTATCGTCTTCGATAAATATGCCTTCATGTTCAAGGGAGAAATTTCCTTCTGCAAGTCCACCGTCCAAGCTCCAAAAGACAAATATTATTTCAGAAGCAGAAAAAACTGATTGTAAAAGTGAAAATTCTTATTTAAAAAAAAAAACCCTTCATTTTCCAAAATTGCAGTGTCGTAATCAATAATTATAAAACTCCAGAAAACTAAAACTAAGTTTTTAAGTTTATTCAAACTAAATTTTACAAGATATTTAAATAGATAGACCAAAAAGTAACAGTAATTAGTTA
>JBAGKK010036527.1:0-29201 GCA_037177015.1 Euceroptres primus | reverse complement strand
ATAAAGTTCTTGTTTGCTTTAAACATTTTTTGTTTTAAATGAAGTAAAGATTTTGTTTCATAAACTTGATTCAATTTAATAAATAAATAATTTAAAAATTTTTTTAAATTTTGTGGTCAAGAAGTGTTAAGTGTGAGACACCACTTTTGCTGGATTACCTTTCGGGATGCGTAACGACGGTACTGTAACATATTTCAGACGCTTTTATATTCAGTATCACTGTAGTCCTTATAGTGTGAAAGATCCTTCTGCCCTATTTACGTTTTTCTAAGGAACTATCGTGTGCGGATTATAATTTTTGTTTAAATCCAAAAAATATTTGTATAAACTTAAATGGATTTAATTTAAACAAATACTTTATTTAAATCAAACAAAATGTATCAAAAAAATTATTTATTCGATTAATAAGATAGATATTTTGCATATATTAAAATGAAATAAATATTTTGTTAATTGAAACAAAAAATTTGTTTCAATAATATGATATAAAACAAATTTTTTTGTTTGATTCAAACAAACTTTTTTCTGAGTGATATGTTTCGGCAAGTGAACAGCAATATATTAATTTTTTTTTAAATTTACAAACATCTTTCCTTAATTGTATCTCTTATTAATTTTTAAGCGCAGTTGTGGAATACCATACAGTAGGACCAAACGTCTTTTTTCGTTCAAAAAAGTCTACAACTTACAAGTTTTGTCCAATTCAAATCTTCCTTTTATAAAATTAAAGAGCAATAAATTTCAAAGAGATAATTTACTGAAAATTCCTTGAAAACATAATATAATTATTTTTTAAATGTTAATGATAGCCAATGAAATATTATCAACGATTCCAAACAAGGTAGTATACAAAGCCATTTCTTCTACATTACGAGGCAAAAATACCACATATCACATTTTTTTAGTGCATCTTGTCATTTTAAAATCTCTTGTTCACTTTGAATCATATGAAACAATTATTAAATTATTTTATGTATGAAAAAATATGCCAGTCGAAAATTTATCACACTTGTGATTTCGTCTTTTTCACGAAATATTGTGTTCAACTTTTTACGAAATTTACGAAAGTTTTACGAAATTTTACCCCTTTTACGAAATTTCTATTCTGACAAGTTTCAGTGATACTGAGTGCAAACGACCTTCTTGTGATTTCCATACATATTACCCCCCCCCCCATGACATGGCGATTTCGGATTCCAATATTTATAAACAAAATATGGAAACAGTGACTTTCTTTAGAAAATAATTTTTAATTCTTCAAAAACGACGTACTTATGTAAATCGCATTAAATCAACTCGAGACAACTAAAAGAATACTAATAATTTATTAGTAGTCCATTTCATTGTTATAAACAAACTAAGTGAACAATTTTCCAAAAATTGTAATGTAGGGTATTACATTTTCTTGTAACTAAAACTGTTTTAAATTACTGCGGCAGTGATTTCTAGTCACAAAACCTTTATGAAATTAACAATAACCATTGTTATAAACAATTTTTCGGGCAATATACTTAAATTAGTGTTTTTTTTCAGATTTGGATTTCCCTTAATCTCTTGAATGACCACAGATATTGTTAAAAATGAAATTTGTTAAAATACAACATTTATAATATTGATAAACAAAAGCAGTTTAAAAAATTGGAAATTTTTTCTTCTTCGAGTAGAAAAAAATTGTTTTTTGAGCTACGACCGCTTTTTAGTGCATTGAGAGTGATCGCTAGACACAAAATTTTAGAAAAATTAATACATATTGTTATAAACAATTTTTATGACAATATACTTCAATTAACGTTTTTTTTAGATTCAAATTTTCCGTAACTACTTTAATTGCTACAAATATTATTAAACTTGTATTAAAATATGTAATTTTATATTTAAATATAATATATTCACGTATAAAATATGTAATACGTATCTTTGTTAAAATATAACAATTATAATTTTTGTAAACAAATACGACAAACAAATAGAAAATTTTGGCGTAATCTAATTAAGTTTCATGACTAACTGCCACTCCCAGCGCACTATAAAGCAGTTGCAGAACAAAGAAAACAATTATTTTTACGCTAAAATGAAAAAAATTCCAATTTGCTTATAAAAATTGTAATTGTTGTGCTTTAACAAATATAATTAAACGCATATCTTTTTTAAGAATATCCGTAGCAATGCAAGAGATTAAAGAAAATCCGAACCTGAAAAAGCCGAAAAGAAAACCGAAAAGAAAAAAAAATTATGCATATATGTTGCCCAAAAAATTGTTTATAATTTATAATTTACAATGTAACAATAGTTATTATTAATTTCTTAAAAGTATTGTTTATACTTTGTATTTTTATACTTTGTTTAAAAATATAATGCATAAGAAAAATGGACTTAAAAAAACGATGAACACCATTCTCTTTGAAATTTATTGCTCTGTAATTTAAAAGAAAAAAACTTAAATCGGACTAAAATTGTAAGCTGTAGACTTTTCTGAACGAAAATAAGGATGTTTAGTCCCACCGTGTACCAGCGCGCATGCGCGATCACGATATTCTTTTGTTTTTCCACTGCGCGTAATTTTTAAAATTTCTCTATATCGCAAACAGCTATTAAAAGGAAATTACACAAAAAATAAAAAGTAACTCAAAAGTTACTAAAATTAATGTTGCAAGTTACTGAAAAAATAGTAACTAAGTTACGTTGCAGTTAGTTTTTTTATAAAGTTACTAAGTTACTACAAAAGATACAAGTAACTTATCTTTTTCAGTAACTTAAATACTTATATCGAGTTTCTACCCAACACTGCAATTAAGCTTGGAACAATTTTTTCAAAAGTGATGATGAAGCAAAGAGATAGTTCAATTTTGCTATAATAGTACAGTCAAATTAGGATTTCTGTTAGAACAAATTAGCAGCCCGGAGAACTTTGTCTTAAAATGTTTGGATGGACGTCCTTTTGAAGCCCTGAAAAGTTCGAGGCTGAATTTTTAGTAACAAAAAACGTGAAATCGCAACATTTTTTCAACAAGTTTGCTTGGATTGTTACTTTCGATTAATCGATAGGTAAAAAGTGTATAAGACTTTGTTTTTAGAGCATAAAATAAGCTTTAACATAAGACTTTAGCGAATATCCTACGACAAATAGTTTACAAGATATGAATTTGTTAATTACCATTGTGCGTTTTTCACGGAAGACAAAGAGATGAATTTTCATTGTTGCAAAAAAAATCGCGAACGGGTTTTTGCTATTGGATTCTCAAATTGGATAGTTCAAAGTATTAAAAAACATTTTTTTCTGATTTCAGAATCCAAAAATGACAAAAGGGTGGGGAAGCACTTTTTTTTTAAACATTCATATTTAGTAAGAAAAATCTGCTGAGTTAAATTTTGCTGAAATATCTAAAAGATTGTGCATCTTCAAGAAAAAGTATATTTAAGAAGTCAACAAAATTTTTCACATTGTTTATAACAAATCGTTATAAACAATAATTTTCTTCCATAATTACAGCTGCCAGAAAAATCTGAAAGAAATTGGGTATAACCATTGAGGAAGGTGGATTTTAATTATTATTTTCCAAAGTACTACGTACAATATATTCATTGCAAAAAAATATTATTTAAAAAAATTTTATAAGCAATTTCACAGAACTACGCCAAATTGTAATAGAATTTTTTTTAAATGTGGAAATAACGATTTGTTATAAAAAATGTAAAAAATTTTGTTGACATCTTAAACATACTTTTTCCTGAAGATGCACAATCTGTTAGATATTTCAGAAAAATTGAACTCACCAGATTTTTTTTACAAAATATGAATGTCTAAAAATAATTGAACCCCCATCCCTCTGTCATTTTTGGATTCTGAAATCCAAAAAAAATGTTCTTTAATACTTTGAGCTATCCAATTTGAGAATCCAATAGCAAAAACCTGATCGCGATTTTTTCTGCAACAATGAAAATTCATCATCGCTTTGTCTCCCCTGAAAAACGCACAATGTTAATTAACAAATTCATATCTCGTAAATTATTTGTCGTAGGATATTTGCCAAGGACTCATTTTAAAGCTTACATTTTATGCTCTAAAAACAAAGTCTTATTCACTTTTTACCTATCTCTTAATTGAAAGTAACAATCCAAGCAAACGTGTTGAGAAAATGTTGCGATTTCATGTTTTTTGTTACTAAAAATTCAGCCTCGAACTTTTCAGGGCTTCAAAAGGACGTTCATCCAAACATTTTAAGATAAAGTTTTCTCTGCTGCTAATTCGCTCTAGTAAATGGCCTTTTTGCGGTTAATTTGACTGTACTATAATTGGGCAACTAGCAGAGTAACTGAGATTCTAAAATGGGGACTCATTTTCTTTATTTATTTATTACGATTCTAAAAGTTGAAGTTCCAGTCAAAAGGTCTATATTGGGAAAATATTTTTCAAATAGATAGAAAAGAAAGATGATGATAAAGGTAGTGATCCAGAAAAGATCGAAGGGTCGACACGGAAGGTAGGTACAGTCGAGGAGTGTAGGAGAGTATACGACGACGAGTAAGGCTTCCACGGCTTCCGCCACGACAAACCAACGTCGATCGCCTTACCCGTCGATCGTTTTGCTCCTGCCACCTCACCTAAGTACTTACGTACCGCTCGGCTGACAGTGCACTTATACTTACATACCTATACGCATTTACCAATACCTCTAAAATGCAAGTTACTATCACCAGCCGATTAACGTCCCTTGTTGTTTCCCTTCTTCACTCGTGAAACTTGTAGTGATTGAACAATAAATTGAACAACTCACCAGAAACATCAAAACCGACATTTCTACAGCAAAATGAAAAAAAAAGTTGTTTAAAGTTAAATTTGTATTTCATAACAGAAATTTTGTCATCTCTGTTCTTTTTTCTCTACCAATTGAAACTTAATAATTGTTTAATAAATACAAATTTACAGAGAACTGAGAATAAACCAAGCACTTTGGGAAACAGTTTCACATATGTATGTATATATTTATACATATATATATATATATATATATATATATATATATATGTATTAAAGTTTTCTAGAGTTAAACCGATGAAACTGTGATTGATGAAATAAAAGTAAAACTCTACTCGATTTAACTGTAACAAATATTGGAATTTAAATAACAACCGACGAGCTGACAATTCGGAAATTCGCTCTGTTGTGACTATGACCGACTACGTATAGGTTTTGCGGTCACTTTAGTTAACTTCAACAACTTTTATTTGCAAAAGTATTTCAATCTTATCCTTTTTTTTTGCTAGAGTAATAACTACATTGTAAAAAGTTGGGTTTCTTTTATATTTGTTCCTCTTTTTTATAGGTGTTAATTTAGATACGAGCTGTATTGTTTACATTGCGATAACTTGATGTTGTTAATTTCAATGCAAAACAATCCAAAAATATGGTCCTAATTCAGGACTGACGTAAGATTAATCCAGATGAGTTTAATGGGGTAACAAATGCGAAACGGGGGAAAATAGGGAAAAAAGGTGAATTAAGGGAGCAGAGTTCTGCATTTTACATCCGAAATTCCGTCTGCACCCGTCAAAAACAAGTGGTTACCGAGGTGATTAACGCGAATCATCTAATAGCGACCTGTATGAATATGGCAAGTTATCGAATAATTCTGATCCGTTAGATATAAGCTGCAAATATCAGGTTAACATAACTATATACCCGGTAACATAACAAACGAAGTGAGTCACAAGTCACATCAGTTCGCTCCAGAATACGATCCAAAAAATGAACGACTTCCAAGAACTTTCTTTCCAAGAAACGATTCAAATAAAGAAGGTTTCAATTATTATCAACTATAAATATAGGTACTGTAGAGTATCTATGTAGTAAAAATCACTTAAAATCTTTAAAATGCAGCACGAAAACTCAATTCTGTCGTTTGAGCCGCAAAATCGAATATATAATCGAAACTGAAAAGTGAGGTTAGGTTTCTTACTTTAAACAGTTAAATTTCGAAAACTATCAATTATTGTGAAATATTATTTCAACTTAACTTTTAAAAAAATAAATAATCGAAAAAGAAGCAAAAGACCCGATTACGCAAAATTGGAAAATTAGCACATAACTTGCTGAGCGAGACGAAAAATTGATTTGGTGCAAGATAATTATTTTAATGTATGATTCAGTTTAGTTCAAATGAAAATATAAACTTCAAAATCCAAAATAAAAATCAATTACTTAGATGAAAAAAATTCAATGTTTATTAGAGAAACTTGATACTGAAATAAATTCAATATTAATAGCAGATTATGTGAAAAGAAAATATTTTAAAAATTTTAAAATATTTTTTAAAACCTAAAAAAACAAAAAACCTAATGCGAAAACAATTTTAATGGACATATACGTTTTATTTACAATATACTTATGTAAGCTATTCATTAGGTTTCAAATTTTCACCAAACGTTACGATTTTTTAATGAATAATTTAGTGATGCATAACGAGAATTTTTTGGAGAAAACGAGATTTGCTCGAAACATAATTAGCTGAGACCAAAACTTGATGGAGATCGAAAATCTGTAATCTTGAAAACGAGACGAGACGAGAATGAGAATCTCGTTCGAGTAAAGTTTCGTCTCGTTATGCTAAGTACTATGTTTAAAGTTTTAATGTCTTCTGACAATATTTTTACAAAATTTAGAAATTCTCGTTATGCATCTCTAGAATAATTACTTCGTAAATGATTTTTTTCGCAATAACATATAATATATCAAAGCAAAGATTCATTTGTAATTTACTGTATTAATTATTAGCATTGTACTCAGAAAAATATTAGTTTGAATCAAACAAAAAAATTTGTTTGATATCATATCATCGAAAGAAACAAATTTTTTGTTGCAATTTACAAAACATTTATTTCATTTTAAAAAATAAAAAATATCTACCTTATTAATTAAAACAAATAATTGGTTTGATTTAAATAAAGGATATGTTTAAATTAAATCCATTTGAATTTATACAAATATTTGTTTGATTTCAACAAAAAATATAATCCGCAAAATGGAGAAAAACTTTGAAGGCGCAGAGCGGTCTTTCTCATAATAATGGCTACAATTTTACTGCATACAAATGCGTCTGAAACATGTTACAGTACCGCCGTGACGTATCCCGCGCATCCCGACAGGTAGTCTAAAATTAGTGGTGTCTTACACTTAAAACATCTTAACCACAAAATTAGAAATTTTTTAAAATTATTTATAAAATTGAATAAAGTTAAAAAAAATATTGACTTAATTTAAAACAAAAAATTTTTAAAGCAAACGAGAACTTTATTTAAGTTAAACAAGAGATCTATTTGATTTAAATAAAAATTTATTCAAAGGAAATAAATAAGGACAAATAAAGAATTTCTTTGAATCAAATAAACATTTGTTTGACCCCATATCAACTTGATAATTTGTTTGATTCAAACAAATTTTGTTTGAATCAAACAAAAATTTTTCTGAGTGTGGAAATTCGTTAACATGTCCAAATGTTATGAGAATACATTTTCCCTTTTTTCTTACTTTATTTCTAATTTTGGAATAATTTTCATTAAAATATTATAATTTGGTGCTTTCATCAAGTGATAAACGAATTTGGAATATATATCTGACTTTTTAAATATCTTTTGTTTAACTGCAGGTATTTAGCTGTTTGATTTGAAGTTGGTAAATTAATAACTGTATACATCTGAAATTTGCCAAGTGTCAAAAGGGTCGGATAAAAGCAAGTTTTTTCATCATCGGATACAAGTATATCCGAGGATACGGATTAAAGTGCAGAACTCTGTAAGGGACTCACAGCGATTCCTGCGAAGATACAATCAACACATACGCTATTTATTCTATTCATCAACGTTACTCGTTCCAAAATATAAACATCAAAGCTCCAATATAGCTCCAAATATTAAATCCCAATCCAAAACTACAATTCTCTTCCTCATCTTTTCAGAAGACCTGGATGATGACAACCCAAACGAAGATCGTCTCCACCGCACCAGGAGTCCCTCCACCGGGGACGAAGGTCACGACGACCTTGGCGACGGTGACGATGGACCCGATGGCGATGGAGAAGGCGAATCCACCGGATCCACAGGACATCACGGTAACAGTAACGGGACCAATGGTCAGAATATGCAGGTCGGTGTCGACGGTCGCGAATCCGGGAATATAAAGCGCAAGAAGAAGACTCGGACCGTTTTCTCCAGATCTCAGGTTTTCCAACTCGAAAGCACCTTCGACATGAAACGCTACCTATCTTCCTCCGAGCGAGCTGGACTTGCAGCCTCCCTCAGGCTAACGGAAACCCAGGTGAAGATCTGGTTCCAGAATCGACGAAACAAGTGGAAAAGGCAACTGGCTGCTGATCTCGAGGCGGCCAATATGGTCCACGCTGCGCAGCGTCTGGTGCGCGTCCCTATACTGTATCATGACGCCTCGGCCGGTAATTCAGTTTCTGCTTCTGCCGGTAGTGTTTCAGTTTCACCCCAGACTCAACAACCCCCAAGTGCCACCCCATCGTCTCTCTCGCATTCCGTCGGTGTCGGACCGGTCAGCGTCGGTGTTGGCGTCGGCACATCCTGTGCACCCACCTCCGCCCAACAAATCTTTTACTCCCATCACCATCACCATCACCATCATCCGGGTCACGTACAAACCCACAGTTTGCTACCCCACCAAGTGCATCCACAACCACCGCCTCCACCACCACCTCCTCCGAATCCACAACCCCCTCCGTCCTCGACTCAATAACCTACCCCCATCGACATTGCCCACCCCTTTTCCCACCCCCCTTCACACAATCCCTATCAATCCTACCTTCATTATTATCCGACGATTCGTACTCGCTCGATTGTCCAACTAATTAATATCGACGAGTGAACGAGCGTTTACGATATATTATATTATATAAATGTATATATGTATGTCTATACGGTGAGATCACTATTTTCTATGCCCGTCCATAACGTAGTGTCAGATAGCGTGCTTCCCTCTCGAAGACTCTCAATTTTCGAGTGATTTTCGTACGCGCACGTGATATCATTGCATCTCCTGTAATTTTTATTATTGTTTGTTTGCTGAATAATAGTGTATTATGATAAATGAATGATTGAATGAGGGATGAGTATTCTAACTGTGGTTAGAATCGAATAAAGACACTAGTTAAACTATGTGGTGATGCTTCTATCTGTTGATTTTTTTTTCACGAAAGCGAACTTGTTCCTAACCCCAGATTGAATCCTGTGAAATATCGTCGTACAAATTTAAGATTTCATGAAATACATTGTACAAAATTATTAAGCTATGAGATTCTTCTTATTGAGATTATTTGTTCCTAACATTGAAAAAATGAGATTGATTTGAACCAAAGGGGACCAGAGAAACGAACAACATCTTACAGGACCTCAGTCGAAAATTGTTTATTAAATTGATCTTATATTATTCACGCCTGGTCTTAATCAATTTTCACTTGAAAGTGTTGGATAAAGTTTGTATCATAAAAATTAGGTTTTGGGGATTCCCCCTGAGTATTTTTACTGAATTAAAAAAAAATCTATCGGGTCCTTTTTAAAATAACCCAAAATTTGTCATTTTACAGGCAATTTATTTGATTTTTGTCACAGGAAATGAGTCATAAGTGGATTTTTGTCTGCTTAAGGGATCATACCACTTTAAACGCCCGAAAAAAGCTATTTTTGCAAATTTTTCAAGCTATTTCTATTATATAAGGGCTCTTCTCCACGCAGAGGGCATTTTCGAAAAAAGTAAATTTTTTTCGAAAATTTTCCAAAATGATTTTCTTTAGTACACATTAAGTTCATTAACATTAAAACAAGAATCTATAAAAGTATTAATGCTACTTTATTTGAAAGGCTTGTGGAACCTTCTGACGTCGCACGCATTTTCCTTCTTCTTGTAACTAGAATTATTCCTCAATAAAGTAAAAGCATGCAATGAAATTTTCACAAATGAATAATAGAAAAGAAAATGAACATTATATACACAAAAGTATAAAAAAATGTTAGATTTTTAAATAAAAAAGATTTTAAACTAATTTTCAAAATTAAAATGAATCATTTTTTGCTTATAGTTTAAAGATTAAGGATTAGGTGGAAATAAAATTGGTTTGCTTTGTAACTATAATAATATAATTTATCGAAATTATTAACAATTTAATAATAACAAATAATTACTATTTTTTGAAAAATCATAATAAATCCTTTTTTTACAGTCATAAAAACACATTTCGATAAAAAATATATAATTTTTTAAAATTTTGTATCAAAATAAATTTCTGAAATTAATAAAAAATCAGCAATAATATAATTATTTCTAGAAAATAATAAAAATATTTTTATAAAAAATTTTTAGAGATCAAGTTTCTTTTTTCGACAAATTCTTTTTGGTCTTTCTAAGACGATTGACTCAAGTTGACTCGCAAGTTGGGCTTTTGTCTTTCGCAAGCTTTATTTGAGCTTTATATTTTTCATTGGCGTTTTGATTAATTTTCTGACGCCTTCCTCTTGCCGTTTTAACTTTTTTTTCTTTTCTTAATCTTTCATCTTCTTTTAAAAATTTTGCAAGTGGATACGATTTTTGCCTTTTACCTTTGGCCAATTCGCTGTATATTTTCCTACTAAAAATAAAATTATATATTCTAAAAAAAACGTTAAAACTTATGAATAAACACCATTACCACGAAACACAGTTTCCACGAAAAAATAATAAGTTTATACTTTTATTTTAAATAAATAAATAAGCACAACTTCCACAACACACTTATAATGATAAACGTTTACATTACTAATGAAATTAAATATAAATAAACAATGAGTATTAAGAATATCACTCGTAAACACGTGACTTCAAAATATGCCTCAGGCATGTGTGGACATCTCTTGAAGCCATTTTTTGGATATATAATATTTTTTTACTCTAACTTACAATAATATAATCCAATTTTTAAAACGAAACTTATTATAACGTACTAAAATGAAGTACCAGGTACCAAGTTTTACAATAATACAACCAGTAATTTTCATAATATAATACATAGACACTAAAGTGCCTTGTCTGTGGAGAATCACCCATATATTGATGTAATTCTTTTTGGGCTCAATTAATACACTCTTAAAATGTGTGAAAAAATTTTTTTATTGATTTTACATAGTTTCTTTGTACAAAAAATCGAGGCAAACATAGTATCTCAAATAATTGGTGTGTCCACGGCGTTGACTTGATGGTTTTTTTGTGAAGGATTACCTACAACACAAAAACCAAAAAGATTTGGACTCGTAAGAGTGTAGCTATAGCGCGAACTATAATTATTAATTTTTATGCAAAATTTTGGAGGTTTTTCAGGCCAAAAAAATAGTAAAAATGAATATTTTACTGAGTCTAAATCTTTTTGATTTTTGTGTTTAAGGTGATCCTTCACAAAAAACCATCAACGCCGTAGACACACCTATTATTCGAGGTACTATGTTCGCCTTTCTTTTCTGTATGAAAAAAACTATGTAAAATCAATAAAAAATTTTTCTTCACACATTTTAAGAGTGTATTAATGGAGCCCAAAAAGAATTACATCAATATATATTATATATACACTCATCGCGTGTAATAAGGCCGGCCTCGGAGGTAGACGGCACTATAATGGGTACTATGAAAATCCAGTTTGAACCGGATTTGAAGAGACGAGCGAGCACTCTTATGTCAACACTCAGGACCGCATATATAGTCTCTGAACGTACAAAAGTAAATGCGTAGTCGCCCGTCAAGGGACGCTCAGAAGGGGAGACAAAACCAGTAAAACATGAAGCCGGCCATATTACGGCTGACCTTATTACGCGCGATGAGTGTATAATAGAAATAGCTTGCAAAAATCGCAAATATAGCCTTTTTTCGGGCGTTTAAAGTAGTATGATCCCTTAAACTCTTCAGTTTTGCGTCTAAAAAAAGTTCTAAATCGTTCAATATCGATTCATCATCCGATCCCTTTTAAATTTTTGAAATAGGGTGAAAATATCAGTTTTTTGGAAAAGGTTCGTTTCCGGTCGATCCTTCATACAAATTACATGAAATAGAAAAAAATTGTAAAAATTTTCCAATAAATTAAAAAAAAAGAATTTTGTAGCTCCAACAGTTCTACCTTTTTAAAATGATTTTTGAGTGAAAAAAATATTTTAACTTTTAGTTTACTCAAAATATCTTTTTCCCTAACTGTTCTACGTGCAAATTCTCTAAACATAAGTTAAAGCAGACTAAGTTTTCTGTAAAACTAAACAAAGAACTTAATTCTAGCTGCCACAAATCCGAAGACAGAGCTTCTAAAAGTAAGAGGTATTTTATGGAATTCTATTACAAATCGAATTTTCTTGTTAAAAAATTTTTTTTGGGTACATTACATGACTTAAATGACTAAAATAAATGTCATACAATTCATTATTATTGTTTGAATGCTTTTTTTTAACTTCAGCTTCTGATTATTTGCATTTCCAAACACAAGAGTAATGTCATGTAATGTACCAAAAAAAAATTTTAACAAGAAAAGTCGATCTGTAACAGAATTCCAAAAAAAAACCGTCTACTTTAAGAGGCTCTATCTTCGGTTTTGTGGCAGCTAGAATTAAGTTGTTTTTTTAGTTTCACAAATAATGTAGTCTGCTTTAACTCATATTCAAAGAATTTTTATGTAAGACTGTTAGGGAAAAAGAAATTTCAAGTAAACTAAAACTTAAAACATTTTTTTCACTCGCAATTCACTTGAACACTTGGAAATCACTTTGGAACTATTTGAGCTAGAACATTCTTTTTTTTTAAAATTCATTGGAAAATTTTTACACTTTTTTTCTATTTCATTTAATTTGTACGCAGGATGCACTGGAAATGAACCATTTCCACAAACCTGATATTTTCACCCTGTTTAAAAAATTTAAAAGGGATCGGATGATGAATCGATATTGATTGATTAGAAACATATTTTCTAGGATACAAACTTTAGCAAATACTTTTAAGTGAAAATTGGTTCAGATCAGGCGTGTATTATTTTTAATAATAATTCTTCTTTAATAGTTTGTTTACTTGCAATTTTCCATTGTTTATCTTACACTTGCTTCAGAATAAAAAGTAATTCTCAACGCTAGATAAATCCAATCCATCTCGTGTCGAGCATTTCTATATTTGACTGGAAATTCAAATTAAGAAAGCCATCGTTCATTGTGCCCAGTCATCCGCCACTTTTGTTCGATATTTCACAGTTGTGTAACTTCTTTTATTGCGCACACTAAGCTTCATATTTTTTTCTGTGCGCTTCATCTCAATTTATGAAACAATGGACGCATACCCCTTTTTTTCTGTACACGTACCCCTCAAACATCCCAACCTGAGCGAAAGTACAAAACAATGTCGACGAATCTACACACCGGTTGAATTTTAATTCAGCAGTTTTAGAATACCCGGAATCAAGTCTTTCTTCAGTAGGGTCTTTTGATAAATACAATATTTACAATAATGCAATAAATTAAAATACAATGCTATATAAATATAAAATACAATGCTATAAAATACAATAATATAAAATAATATAGAAAATATAAATAACATACAAAATAATAAAGTCAGCAAATTTTGAAATTTTGGGTGTTTATGTAATTTAAGTTCAATTTCAATTTCAATGTCAATTTATTGAATCCCAACAGCAAAGAATCATTTTGTAAAACATTCTTAAGATATTTTTTAAAAAAACCAAGTCAGAAACTTCCAAGTATAAAACTTTATAACAAATATTAAATTTTTAATTATCATCTGCACAATTAAAAAATGTCTGGTTAAATTCACCAGAATTTTTGGTAAATATGTCCTTACTGTTTTTTCTGGTTAAAATAACCAGAATTCTGGTATTTTTAATCAAGATTTTTGGTTACTTTAACAAGAATTCTGGTTAATTTAACCATAATTCTGGTTACTTTAACCATAATTCTGGTAACTTTAATCAAAATTCTGGTTACATTAACCAGAATTCAGATTACTTTAACTAAAAAAAGAAACAGTAAGGACATACGGTAAGAGCACCAATTCTTGGCATCTCTCTCTAATTTATTAGATAATACGACTGTTTCGATTGTTTTGCTTTAATTAATTTAATTTTACCATCATTTTCACGCATAATGCATATATTAGTTATCCACTGCAATTAAATATTGATCCAAAATTAAATAAATTCACTTCAGTTTTTGGCATACCCATAATTGGGCTAAGGTGCCAAGAATTGGTTCTCATATCCTATGTAACCAGAATTCTGCTAATTTTTTTTCAAGTGCATTTATTCAAATTAAAATAACTTATTTTATTTATTATTTTCAGAATTTAAAATTTTTGTTACCCAAGTTCTATCTTTAGCAACTCTAGAAATTTTGACAATACTCTTTACCAGAAAATTAACAATTTTTTTCTCCTCAATTGTTATAAAGAAACAGGATAATCGTCACAATGATTGGAATATACCAATAACAATCTTGCATTATTTATTAGTAACTTTATTTAAAAATATTTTTTTATACAGTATACTTTAAGGAAAAGGCCAATCATTGGGGGGGAGGTCAACAATTGTACCGATTACCCTATAATTCCGACACTTAAAAAAATGTCTAATTAATTTAACCAGAATTCAAGTTAAAAATGCCATTACTACTTTTTATAGTTAACGCAACCAGAATTCTTGTTGTTTTATCCAGAATTTCTGGTTACTTTAATTAAAATTCTGATTACTGAAACCAGAATCCTGGTTGATTTAACCAAAATTCTAGTTGCCTTAAACGGAATTCTAGTTGCTTTAATCAGAATTCTAGTTGTTTTGATCAGAATTCTGGTTGCTTTAACCACAAAAAATAGTAAGGGCATATTTAACCAGAAGTCTGGTTAGCCTAACCAGACATTTGTTTGAGTAGAGCACAACTGCACACAATTACAGAAAATTCACCTGAAAATGAATACATTTCAAATATAAAATTCCTTCAATTATAAACCACAAGCTCCAAACGAGAACAATGTCACAAAAGGGAAACGTCAATGAGATTTCTCATTTTGCAACCTCATCCCTCTAATGCACCATCGAAAATCCTCTCATTTGCTTCATTACAGAAAGAGCTCCTTCCTAATTATAAAGTATCATATATTACCAAATGAAAAAAATCCACCTCCTAAAATACACCACCTGAGAATGAAAGCACGCAAACCAGAAATTCGTCTCATTTTCCCCATAGAATCGGCCATATACTCATCAACCATTGACCCTATTCACATTCGAGACTATTCCAGCATTCGACCAAGCCTAGTTTAAGCCATTTCCTCATCGATTACCGATTGCCAGCATTTCAACTCTCTACCTTTTGAATTAAAGTTGTTCCCGTTAATGGTTACGAACTCATCCGCAATATCGTTTTCGAGTGATAGCTCTCGAAATTTCTCCTTTTCTTTTCACCTCCCTGCTGTATTTGTGTGAGTGATCGAAGCTTTCCAACTTGCAAAAGCCATATTGCTCGAGAAACGATTACACAGATTCACGAATGAAGCAAGAGGAACTGAAGCTGAAGATACAAACGTGTGAAGGAGTTACCATTAATGTTTTCTCCATACCACGTCGTCGACTCGGGCCACCACGAGGGAGAAGAAATGACAATACCAATGCCACGCAGTGCATGCCCTGCACTCGAGCCTGAGTAAGTACAAGCACATAAGTATGTGCACTTCAATCATCGTTCTCACACTTCGCCGCACGCCATCGCACCTTTGGCTCTTTTGCCTCTGATCTCTGCACAAGCAAACCTTTCATCCAGGCGCCGCTTCTGTTTTTGCTCGCTACTCGTCCCCAGCCGGTACCATATATAACCTTCTTCAACCCTTGGGGAGTTGTCACTCGAGAACGAAAGAAACATTCGCGAATGCGGGTCGCTTCGAAATTGCAGCTCTGCCGCGAAGCAATTTAGCGACCCGTTCGGTCCAACAAAGACCTAACGTTCCTCAAATCAAAGATAGACTTTCCAGCTCTTCTGTAATCTTCTTCTTGACCTACTTCCCAACAGCTACCAGTTTTATGGATGTTGGAGACCATGAAGAAATGAGACCATCAGAGCAAAAGTTAGAAGAATTAATCTAATCTTAAAAAACGCCTGTAACAAAAATCTCGAAAATCTCGATTCATTGTTGCTTTTTTACCTTCAGGGTCATTGGTGAATAAATCGTGTGAATATAGTTTTTTGTGAAATTTGTATCTAAAAGTGAATTGTACCTAGATGTGAGTTCACTTTTTAAAAAAAATATGTCGATGTGCTTTAACATAAACTAGATCATTTCGCGCGCTAATTATCTCCTCTTTGCATGGTCTTTTAATTTTGGAGCAATTCCATGGGAAGTGATCTGAAGAATTTTATCTATTGACAGCAATTTGGATGAACGTTCGTGTATCCGTTCTCTTAGGTGTTGAAAGAAATACCCTAAAAAATTTTTTTTTAAATTCAAAAAACTAGAGAGATATGCAAGTTTGAAAATTTCGGATGTTTTTTGTTTGAATATACATAACTTGGGTTATTTTAAAGAAATCAAGATGAATTTCTTTGTAATTATTCGCAATAAAGCGTGTTTTTAGATATGTAATTTTTGGAACAAAAATTTTAAAAAACTTTTCGGATTTTTCAAAAACAAAATTTTGAACTCAATTTTTTAAAAAACACTATCTTTAATTTTTTACATTTTTTTTTGGTGATAGTTTGCATTGTCTTCTAGAATCTCTGAAAGTTTCATAATGGGATCTGTCTAACTTTTCGAACAGCACTTGAAAAGGTATAGCGCGTCGCGAAGAAACACACTACACTGTCCAAAATTCCTTGGATTTTTTCTTAGATAAAAGCAAACACAAGTCATTTCAATAGGATTTTTCTCTTAGATTAAGAATTCGGAAAGGAAAATGCTCTATTGCGGATAAAAAAACGGATACACGAACATTCAATAAAATTGCTGAAATAAGTGAAGTTCTTCAAATTTTAAAATTAAAAAATAAGATAAAATAAAATTAATAAAATGTAATTAATAAAATTAATTACAATATTTAAAATTTGAATATGAGTGAACTAGGTGAAATAGGTGAAATTCTTCAAATTTTAAAATTCAAAAATAAGATAAAATAAAATTAATAAAATGTAATGAATAAAATTAATTACAATCTTTAAAATTTGGATATGAGTGAACTATTAAGCAATGGCGTTATTAAAAAGCGATATTTAACAATTTCGAAATAATTAAACATTTTCAAACTGGATAACTTTGAAAATTTAAGAGTCGATTATGTTCCTCAATTCGTAATTCCAAGTTTTTAGAATTGAAGTTATTCAAATTCAAGAATTTAAATTTAAACATGGCTTTTGTGTTCTCCCCGTACAGTCAAACTCCAAATTAATCAATCTTTACCTTCAATTATAAAACAGAGCTTTTTGTTAATTCCAACGATGTTTAAAAGAGAAACTGAAGCTTTTCACATAAAAAATAGTTTGATTTATAATTATTTATTTAAAAGTAGTTATTTAAATATTTGTCTTAGACAAAGCATCTTAGACAAAAATCGTAATTTTTATTCAACTTCAATTCTCAAAAACTCATTTTGTTCCTTAAAAGATCCTTTACAGTTCTATTTGGTACCATTTATTAAAACTTGTAATTTAACCTACGGTATAATTTACAATATCATTAACTGCATCATTTCTAAATAAAATAATGACCTGTTAAGAATTGAATCATTTTCAAAATTCGTTAAACATAACTTTGGGTTCATGCTCCTTGGTATTATAAATCAACAAAAAGATTTGATTAATTTTGAAGTTGACTGTATGGAGTGTACTTTCTTAAATACTGTTTTCTCACAATTGAAGATTTTAAAGTCCAACTAATTTATTTTTAAGTCTGGAAGATCTTTAATTTAGTTTCTTTTCAAATTCGACTTCTCTTAATTTTTCTCTCCTGAATTATTTTCGAAACAGAAATTTTCTTAAGTTATATTATTTATATATATTTTTTTAAATTACAACTTTTAATTAATATTATATTAAAATTACGAAAAATAATCACGCACTTTTCATTTAATTTCGAATCATTTAATTTCCCCATTAGCCTTGTTTTTTTTTTGACATTTGAAAGCAAAAACGCATCTATGACTTGAGCTTTGTCTAAGTTTCAAAAAGCAATCCAATCAGCATTTCGGAAAAGCAATAAAAATGAAATTTTGAAATTCCGAGTTCTTCGGGCCATAAATTTTTGAGTCAATTTTTAAGTCTGTTATTAGTTTTAGTGATTTAATTTAACTGGTCTATAATATTTCAGAATCCTTGAATCTTTGATTTTTGCAGTCAGGAAAATTGAAGGGTGGTGTTCCAAAAGGGTATAAGCGCCTTTTTGACAATTTTTTCAGAATAGATAAAAAACATTATCAAAAATCGAATTTTCAATTAGGTTCGGAGAAAATGGGAGGAGAATATATATTTTTTCGATCGGAGCGCACGTTTTCTCAACTTTGGACAGTGATTAAAAATCCAATTTTTAATTTTAAAAAAATTTTGATTTTTAGTTTTGAGTTGCTAAATCGATACAATAAAAGTTTGATTGGAAAATATCATTATGTTCCGACAAAATGAAGGGGGGATTTTTTTTCGTTCGAGATGCACTTTTTTCTTTGTCAATGATTAAAAATATAATTTTCAATTTAGAAAAAACACAAAAACTTGCTCCCGAGATACTACAGTGCTGAAATGAAGCGTGAAAAGTTTGATAGAAAAAAGTCATTCAGTTCTGAGTAAATGAGGGGGAATTTTTTTTTCGCTCGAGGCGCTAGTTTTCTCTAGTTTAGATGGTGATTTATAACCTGTAATTTTCAATTAAAAGACGCAAATTGCAAAATATATTTGGAGTTGCAAAAAGTTCCAAAATGTTGCAAAAACTTGAAAAAAGTGAAAAAAAATTTTTTAACGCACAAAAATTTGAAAATTGATAGTATAAAAAAGCCCTGTTGTCACAATATGTACGGAGGATTCTGGAAGTCTATGGGATAGTGTAGAATTTTCTTAAAAAACCTGGCAGTGAGTAATTCTTATTTTCCTAGAAAATACATTATATTTTGAAAAATGCACTTGCAGAGAACATAGAAAAAATCTAGAATTTTAAAATTAAAAATCAATAGCAGCCCTATATTTCCGTATTATCTCCCAAGAAGTCTACCAAGAACTATGATTCAAATTGAAGAACAACAAAAAGCCTAGAACCAAGAGATTTTTTATGCTTTTATGCTTTTAATCTTTATCATTTGAAATATGGATAATTGGATATACACTGCAAAGGAATCAAATTATAAATTATATCCAATTATAAAATTACTTTTTTACACTTGGTTTAATTTGTTGAAAGTTTTACTGGAAAATCCTATGAAGTTCGTGTGGATTTTTTTTGGATTATACAGAATGACAAATTCCCTCAAAATTACATAGAAATCTCTTAAACTTTCTTTAGAAGTTTCTTCTGAATTAATAGATGGAGTTTCCAAAAAATGCTTTGAAAATTCCTTAAAAGTTTTATTTAAAAATTAAATAAAAATTAAAAAAATTAAATTAAAATTAATTAAAAATTAAATAAAATATTTAAAAATTAAATAAAACTAAAGACCCAAAACATTAGTAGAATGAAACAGTACTGAGCTAATTTTCCACCAGAAGAAACTTACTAATCAAACTCCTTTAGGCCTTCGATGAAACTGAGGCACTGAGAATGACGACAACTAGGTAAAGCCAACTTTTTTCAAAAATCATTTTTTTGCAGTTTCAAGCACTGATAAATGTTAGAAATATGTAAAATGTAAATATGTACAAAAAATTTAAAAACTTGGATAAAGTCGAGGAGAAATGAGTATGACAACTGGGTAAAGCCCATTTTGTTTTTCCTCCCTCCCACTTAGAAGTGAAAAGCAGGATTAAACATGTTTTATATAATAAAAGAAAATTTTCAAATATTTTCAAAGTTTTTTTTATAGGCTTGAAGCTTAAAAAAATGTATTTTCAAGTAGTTGAAACTAGGTAAGCCCATTTCGTTTTCTCTCCCCTCTACTCTGATTTTTTTTAAATTTTCTGCAAATCTTGAAAGTGTAGCTCATAAAGACGACTTGCTTCTATAATTCTCTCACAATTTTCTATTTTGAATCTTACCACAGAAAAAGTTTTTTGTTCCTCCTGTAAAATTTAATTTTTGAGCTTTACCTAGTTGTCTTTCCCATTCTTTTCCAGCTTTACCATTCTCAGTGCCTCAATTGATTTTCAAAATGATATAAATGTTTAAAAACTTATGATTGTTTTTTTTAAAGGATTTTTTCAGTGACTTCAGCTTATTTTATTTATTAACATAATTCCACAATCCCTCCCTACTTATTTTCCAATCTTGGAATGAGTTCAATGCTTCTAACGTGGTTTACTCCATTTTCGTCATAAAAATTCCAAAAGCCGCATCAGGTATCGAATTTGCTATAGATCGAAAGTTTGCTGGTGTATTGTCGACGGCAATCTGGAGTCGAATTGCAGGCCTCCCGCTGCTCCGCCCCCTTCCTAGGGTGTATATCGCGGACACCCCGTAGTAATTTAACGCGTAAGGGGCTGTCAATGGGGCCTGAAGCCCGCGTATTTCGACGAAACTTAAGGAATGATCGTATTACCACCCCTGAACTTTACGAAATCTTTGAGGGAAGCGAGATCCTTGCCACCTTCTCTCCTACACCCAGGTAAATGCCTTCCAATCGATATATAAAAAGAGAGTCGATTAGCGTTCGATCTTTCATCGTCTTATACTTTATAGCTTCCTTATTGAATCAAATTTCACTAATCGCCAAGCCAATTTATTCTATCAGACCTTAATTTTTTTTATCAATATGTAGAATTTATGCGATTTTATAAAATGTTGAATATTTCTCTCCAGTCTTTATTCTGTTTTTACTTAATTATTTTGCCAGAATAAATAAAGGGAATTTTATTTGGAAGGTAATTTGTCACTTAATGGCAAATTAACTAATCGGGTAAATGCATTTTTAATAAGAGAACATTAAATTTATGATAATATATTATTATTCACGTTCAGAATATTTTACGTATGCGGCTATTCGTCGTTAAGCTAAATTAACTCGAAATGACGCTTTCGCTTTATAATTTAACAGAGCAGCAATTGTTGCATAATGAGATTATTATCCACATGATTTCAACAGGAAATGTTTGCAAGAAAATATACATTCACATGCGACAATTTATTCCAAGGAAATCTAATATATTTTGTTACGTAATAATTAAATAATAAATAATAAAAAATAATTTTAAAATAATAATTTCTGTTGCAGGTAACCCGAGAAACCGGACATTTATAGTTTGTTTTCTCAGTGATTGAAAAGGCGTTCTTTTATAAACAAATTATTCATAAAATACATAATAGAATAGCAGAAATTTAGAAATAATTGAAATTTTTTAATATTGGGAAAAGAGCCAATTTAAAGTATAAACAAAATTATCTGTCGGCTAGCTTTTCACTAATTTTCTGTTAGAGGTAACCTTAACCTGAAAAATCAGATAATATTTTTATAAGATATCAAAGCAGGACCGAATCCATTTCAAATCATGCAGTCATGCGGGTGACCTGTTTAGAATTGGCTTACCAATGAAATATGTTTTTGTACGTGAAAAAGAGGGTACACGTATTTTTTTAAATTAAGAAAGCGAAACGTTTACATTTTTTACGAATATTTTTCAATTTTAAGAGAAAAATTAGTTTTTTTTACAAATTTCACTTTCAGAACCGTGCCATTTTTGCAATTTTTTAGATATTAAATTTTTCTCACTCTTTCAAAATCCACGAAAAAAATAAAAAAATAATAAAAAATGGTAAAGCTATTTCGATTTTTGGAAAAAACGAAAAAAAAATTTTGCTCAAAAACCCCACCTTTTCTTCCCTTGAAATTTTGAGGAATAATCGGTACCAATATAGTCTATTTACTATAAATTTTCAATTTGGTATTTTTGTTTTTCGGAAGAAATGAATTGTTTTATATTTTTTCTTATAAACCTTGACATTTTTGGCAATTCCTGAGATTTTAATGCTTTTCTTGTTCCAGTTTGTCAAGTTTTTTGCCTTGATAAACTGAAACAAGAAAAACATTAAAATCTCAAAAATTGCCAAAATGGCAAGGTTTAGAATGAAAAATATAAAACAATTTTTATCTTCTGAAAAAAAGAAAATACCAAATGGGAAATTTATGGTAAGTAGACTATATTGGTATCTATTATTCCTCAAAATTTCAGGGAAAAAAAGATGGGGTTTTTCAGAAATTTTTTGTTTGTCGTTTTTCCGAAAATCAAATTAACTTTCCTAGTTTTTATTGTTTTTTAATTTTCTTCATGGATTTCAAAAGAGTGAGAAAAATGTGACAAACTAGAATAAGAAAAACCTTAATATCTAAAAAAATTGCAAAACTGGCAGGGTTTTCGAAGTAAAATTGACAAAAAACTCATTTTATCCTTAAAATTTATAAATATTCATAAAATGTATAAATATGTCGCTATGTTAAATTAATAAAAATACGTGTCCCCTTATTTTCACGTACAAACACATATTTCATTGTCAAGCCAATTCTGAACAGATCACCCGCCGGCCAGGATGATTTGAAATGGATTCGGTCCTACACTTCTCAACAAACCACTTTGTGAAAAGAAAAGAAGTTTTACAAAAAATGTTTCACAATCAGCTGGAAAGATGAGTTTAGGTAATTTGCATTTCATGCGTTAACCATTTTTTGTACACGAGGTGGTTTGTTGAGAAGTCAAGATTCTTGATATCTTATACAACTATAAAAAACAGAGACATTAGGCCCCATGACTTTGTTACTCTTGACGAATAAATTCTCGCAGAAGAATGGTTCTTAGTCGCCCAGAAAAGTGATAAATTTTATCCTTTTTTTCAGTGAATGAAGAGATATTGTTTTATGAAAAAAATTCAATAAAATATAATACAATAATATTTATATCCAATCAATTAATTGATTAAAGAAGGTTCCTCAACTTCTTTCCATTTTTTATTAGGATTTAGAAATATAAATTATTCCAGAACGCTCTAAAACTATTAGTACAGTCAAATCAGCAGCAAAAAGGCCGTTTGCTAGAAAAAATTAGCAACACGGAGAACTTTATTTTAAAATGTTTGGATGGACATCCTTTTGAAGCCCTGAAAAGTTCGAGGCTAAATTCATAATCAATTCCTTGTTATTAATAAAAAAAACGTGAAATCGCAATATTTTCTCAACAAGTTTGTTTGGATTACCCTACGTAGATTACCCTACGACAAATATTTTACGAGATATGAATTTGTTAGTTAACATTGTGCGTTTTTCAGGGAAGACCGAGGGGTTGACAACTCGACCGATCGGGTGTACACCTACTTCTGAGTTCAAGATACTTCAGGATATTTCAATGACTTCAGAAGATTACTGACTTCAGGAGATTTCAAGTGACCTCAGGAGAATTCAAGTGATTTCAAGTGACTTTATGTGAATTCAAATGACTTCAGATATTTCAGGAAATTTTGAGTGACTTCAGAAGAATTCAAGTGTCTTCATATAAATTCAGGTGATTTCAAGTGACTTCACGTGAATTCAGGTGATTTCAAGTGACTTCACGTGAATTCAGGTGATTTCAAGTGAGTTCACGTGAATTCAAATGATTTCAGAGAATTCAATTGACTTCAAATGGATTCAGGTGATTTCAAGTGACTTCATGTGAATTCAAATGACTTCAGATATTTCAGGAAATTTTGAGTGGCTTCAGAAGAATTCAAGTGTCTTCATATGAATTCAGGTGATTTTAAGTGACTTCACGTAAATTCAGGTGATTTCAAGTGACTTCACGTGAATTCAGGTGATTTCAAGTGACTTCACGTGAATTCAGGTGATTTCAAGTGACTTCACGTAAATTCAAATGATTTCAGAGAATTCAATTCACTTCAAATGGATTCAGGTGATTTCAAGTGACTTCATGTGAATTCAAATGACTTCAGATATTTTAAGAGATTTCAAGTGACTTCCAGGGCTTATTCCAAGGGGTAGTGTTAAAAATGTTTAATAAAATAGTAGTGAAGCTCACTACAAATTTCCACCACATTTTAAAATTCAGACTTTAATGGCCTTTTTCTTAGCTCGCGTGACAGGCCATTCGCCCGACGAACAGTATTAAAATTTCCTTAGAATATGCCTTGGTGACTTCAAATGAATTCAGGTGATTTCAAGTGACTTCACGTGGTTTTACGTGACTTCACGTGAATTCACATGAATTCAAATGACTTCAGATATTTCAGGAGAATTCAAGTGACTTCAAATAAATTTAGGTGATTTCAAGTGACTTCAAATATTTCAGGAGACTTTAGGAGAATTCAAGTGACTTCAAGTGACTTCAGATATTTCAGGACTCAGGAGATTTCAAATATTTCAAGAGACTTCAGGAGATTTCATTACAAGTGTACACCTGACTTCACAAGTTGTCAAACCCTCGGGGAAGACAAAGCGATGATGAATTTTCATTGTTGAAAAAAAATCGCAATCGGGCTTTTGCTATTGGATTCTCAAATTGGATAGTTCAAAGGATTAAAAAACATTTTTTTGGACTTCAGAATCAAAAAATCACAGAGGGGTGGGGAGCACTTTTTTTTGAAACATTCATATTTTGTAAAAAAAAATCTGTTGAGTTCAATTTTCCTGAAATATCTAACAGATTGTACATCTTCAGGAAAAAGTATGTTTAAGATGTCAACAAAATTTTTCACATTGTTTGTAACAAATCGATATTGCCAAATTTAAAAAAAATTTGTATTACAATTTGGCGTAGTTCTGCGAAATTGCTTATAAAATTTTTTAAATAATATTTTTTTGCAACGAATATATTGCACGTAGGACTCTTGAAAAATAATAATTAAAATCCACCTTCTTCAATGGTTATACCCAATTTTTTCAGATTTTTCTGGCAACTAAGTATGGAAAAAAATTATTGTTTATAACGATTTGTTATAAACAAAGTGAAAAATTTTGTAGACATCTTAAACAAACTTTTTCCTGAAGATGCACAATCTACTGGATAATTCAGCCAAATTGGACTCAACAGACTTTTTTTGCAAAATATGAATGTTTAAAAAAAGGGCTCCTCCCCTCTTTGTCATTTTTGGATTCTCAAATCCAAAAGAAATGTTTTTTAATACTTTGAACTATCCAATTGGAGAATCCAATAGCAAAAACTCGATCACAATTTTTTTTGCGACAATGAAAATTCATCATCGCTTTGTCTTCCCTGAAAAACGCAAAATATAAATTAACAAATTCATATCTCGTAAACTATTTATCGCATGATATTCGCTAAGGACTCATTTTAAAGCTTATCTTATGCTATAAAAACAAAGTCCTATATACTTTTTACCTATCTCTTAATCGAACGCAACAATCCAAGCAAAGTTGAGAAAATGTTGCGATTTCACGATTGTTGTTAAAAACAAAAAATTGATTAAGAATTCAGCCTTGAACTTTTCAGGGCTTCAAAAGGACGTCCATCCAAACATTTTAAGATAAAGTTCTCCGTGCTACTAATTTTTTCTAGCAGAAATCCTAATTTGACTGTTCTATATCCGTTTTAATTTCACAAATAAATTCCCAAGTACCTTGACCTTTGAACTTCAAACTCTGGCAATCAGTGCCAGTGAGCAGAAGGTAATATCGTCGAGTGTTATCAGAAAGCCACACCCGTGGTGTTTAACGTTTCGACGAATTAATCGGCTAATTACCTCGGTGACCAGAGCACGCTTATACGAATAGCCAACAGCTGACGAGTGACTCGAGTAAGCTCAGGAGCATCAGACGACATATGACGCTTTTTGAGTGCTGCCCAACTAATTTATCGTCGACCATTATCGCGCAAGATCGTGCCGTGTGCACGTTATTATTATTATTATTATTACCGTTGAGGATTACATACCTAGGAAAGCGTCCAACAAAATAATTACTTTAATGGAATAATTTTTGGAAAATCTATCGTTCGCGTGGTCTCGCAATGTCAGAAACTTGTTGGGGGTAGGAGTGGGAGTGAAAGCATTAGGTAGAGGGGAAAGAAAACAACCCAGGGGTAGAGGGTGTACAACGCCACACCCGACGAATACGTAGGGCACACACGATCTCTCGCCCATCGTTGGCACAACGAGAGAGTCAATGGGTATAAGCACTAAGCACGTAACTATGAAAGAAGCCGGGGGTTGCGAATCGTCGCTAGATTAAAAGAGGCTCCCTTTTTCGCTTGCTCTTTTATGCCGTACTGCCTGAGCCCCACACGTACCATGTGCCACCACCGCGACCCACACAAAAAAATTCTCGCATGTATGGGGATATACATATAGATATATACCAACGTGCATTCGATATCTCGCGACCGTCTGCTGGAAAGCAATTCGATCTGACGGTCCCGGTAAGCTTTCTTTTTATATTCCACCCCGGGAAACCTACTCGACGAGAGACCGACTCCTGGTTCGAAGAAATTGCCTCATCCTTCTCCGACTTCATCGGATTGCAAATAAAAAGCCAATTTATCGTTTCCCTATTATAAGTCGAAAACCCCTAAGTCAATGGCTTGTAAGCGTCGAAAACCAGCGGAAAAATAGAAATTTGTATCAGTGAATCAATGTGAGGTTGTTGATGATTTGTCCCCTTGTAGGTGAATTATATTGGCTATTACACTGAAAAACATGGTTAGTTGGGCTATAACTGCTTTGGTTCGTAACTTATGCTTCTACTACTTTATAGCACAGTCAAATTAGGATTTCTGCTAGAAAAAATTAGTAGCACGGAGATCTTTGTCTTAAAATGTTTGGATGGACGTCCTTTTGAAGCCTTGAAAAGTTCGAGACTGAATTCTTAATAAATTTTTTGTTATTAACAAAAAACCTGAAACCGCAACATTTTCTCAACACATTTTCTTGGATTGTTACTTTCGATTAGGAGATAGGTAAAAAGTCTATAGGATTATATTTTTAGAGCATAAAATAAGCTTTAAAATGGGTCCTTAGCGAATATTCTACAACAAATTGTTTACGATATATGAATTTGTTAATTCAGGGTGGCCGTTTTCACTGACGAAAAAAATTCCCGGTCATCAAAAATTTTTTCCCGGTCATTAAATAATACATAGTTTCCAATGAATAACAGTCAATGCAATGTGTTTTTAAAGTTTTAAAATGTTTTCAAAATACAAACATGAATTTCTTTGTAATTTAACATTAAAATAGTGTATATTATTGAAGAAGTACAAATGGAGGTTTTTCAACTAAGCCCTAGTGATTAATGCTTTTAGGGCGAACTTTTTTATATGCTTCTAAAAGTACATTAGGCTGTTTTATATAATGAAATGTCACTGTGAGTTAAACGAGAGCATAAGTTTTAAATCTATCTAATATAAATATTTTAAGTTCAACTAATCCCTAGTGACTGAAGTGTGATATTAAAATATCTATGAAATATGTTTTTTTTAAAAAAAGAAATAAGAAGACACGTATTTTACCGTTTTGAGAAAAAATACTTTTTCACGAAGTTATGAGTATTTGAATTTTAAGCTTTTAAAAAAAACACAGCATTTTTCTTTAAATTTTTATAACTTTAGACTAGATATTTGAGTTTTCTTTCCTGATTATGGTGAGGTTTATTGGCCTCTTTCAAAATCCGCTAGAAAATTTAAAAAATATTGAAAATTCGCAAAATGGCGATGATTTTTCTGAAAAAATTAAAAGACGATTTTCTCAAAACCTCTACCTTGTTCTTTGTCCAATTTTTTTTGCTAAATTGGTACTCATGTGATAAAGAAAATAGATAAGTTTCATGCGGGTTAGACTACTTTTGTGAACAGGAGAATTTTTTTAATGAAATCGAATTTTTGAATTTTTCTGACAACTGACGGCACATACAAAAAAAATATCAACAAAAATGTTTGATGCTTTAAAAAAGTTCTAAACAAAAGACCTCCTAATCTTTTATGATATCTTGCATGGTTTTTGAGAAAAATTCGAAAATGTGGTTTTCTAAAAACAGAAATTGTCCTGGACTCAAAAATGGTTTGGCCAATATAAAACTCGCTGGATAGTTTCGTTATGTAAACATAAATTTTCAAAAAATATTTCAAAAAAAATTAAAAAGATGGGTTTTTCAATATAATCGATCTTATTTTTTAAATTGAATTCTGCAAACATAAAATGGTGATTTCATCGAAAAACCCATCTTTTTAATTTTATCAAATTTTTTTCTTTAACTTATGTTTACAGCAGGAAACCATCCAGGGAGTTTTTTATTGGCCAAACCATTTTTGAGTCCAGGAAAATTTCTGTTCTTACAAAATCACATTTTCAAATTTTTCTCACAAACGATGCAAGATATAAAACATTAAGATGTCTTTTGCGTAGAACTTTTTTAAAGCATAAAACTTTTTTGTTGATATTTTTTCGTACGCGCCGTCAGTTGTAAGAAAAATTCGAAAATTCGAATTCATTAAAAAAAATTCTCCTGTTTACAAAGGTAGTTTAGCCCGCATTAAACTTTTCTTTTTTCTTCATCACATGAGTACCAATTTAGCAAAAAAAATTGGGCAAAGAACAAGGTAGGGGTTTTGAGAAAATCGCCTTTTAATTTTTTTAGAAAAATCATCGCCATTTTGCGAATTTACAATATTTTTTAAATTTTCTGGCGGATTTTGAAAGAGGCCAATAAACCTCACTATAATCAGGAAAGAAAACTCAAATATCTTAATTGAGTCTAAAGTTATAAAAATTTAAAGAAAAATGCTGTGTTTTTTTTTAAAAAGCTTAAAATTCAAATACTCATAACTTCGTGAAAAAGTATTTTTTCTCAAAACGGTAAAATACGTGTCTTATTTCCTTTGAAAAACAACATATTTCATAGACAACCGATTCTGTGACTTGAAGTTGCACTGGCTGCCTGATTTGAAATGGATTCGGTCATAAGCATTTACATTTTGTAAACGAAATAAGATCACAGAGTTACTGTTAAACGAGATATATTTTACATTTATCGTACTAACATTTCTACAATAATAAGTTTTATTTAGTTACTCAG